>JANHGB010064325.1:0-48453 GCA_026283785.1 Coracopsis vasa | reverse complement strand
GGTGACATGGTCTAGGGTGAGGTGTCCCTGCCCATGGCAGGGGGGTTGGAACTGGATGATCTTAAGGTCCTTTCCAGCCCAAACCATTCTATAATTCTATGAAGTATTGCTTTTAATACAAAACACCTTTCAAAGTGAAAAGGCATGGAAAAAAACTTTGAATACATCTGAAAGTCCTGGAGAGGTGGGTGCATTGAAAGAAACCCACAGAAGTTCTTTCAGCAAGGTAATTGCTATCTATTTGTTCTAATCAAGTCAAATGAACACAAGGGCAGGTTTGTGATAAAGGGGAGACACATGAAAAAGCAGAATATGAAAAATCACCTGTGTAATACTGTAGCTACATTCATCTCTCTCGCTTCCAGATTTAATCTACTACAATGCTATTAGCCGTGTGTCAGTCAGGAGTATGAAGATGTTAATGATAAAATTTTCCATGTGTCAAAATAAGAGCTCAGTTTAA
The DNA here is from genome assembly GCA_026283785.1 of Coracopsis vasa. Classification (NCBI taxonomy): domain Eukaryota; kingdom Metazoa; phylum Chordata; class Aves; order Psittaciformes; family Psittacidae; genus Coracopsis; species Coracopsis vasa. The sequence goes on along the minus strand of JANHGB010064325.1, from coordinate 47,990 downwards.
ATCTGTTAGTACAAATCTGAGATTAGGTTATCATTAATTATAAATGCAAGAGCAATACACTTCTTCTCTTTAAGCGAAAAACCAATTCCAGTCCAGGAGGATGAAATAATATGAACTTCCCTTTAGCGCAGACATTAAACACGATCTTGTTTGATACTGCCTGTTAAGGAACACAATTTTAACCATCTCACACATTCCCAACCTCAGGTCTCAGTAATGCCATCAGTTACATACATGCCTTACATTTAAGCATGTGGAGGTTCAACTCCAGGGTTCTGCACCCCAGTGTGACAGCTCTCAGAAAAGGATCTATCCGCATTTCACACGGCTACCATGAAAACATGGGTTAGGGTGATTTAGCCATGAAAACATGGGTTAGGGTGATTTAGCCATGAAAACGTGGGTTAGGGTGATTTAGCCATGAAGACGTGGGTTAGGGTGATTTAGCCATGAAAATGTGGGTTAGGGTGATTTAGCCATCTCCCGAAGCCTCCACTACAAGTACCATGTTTAGATACCGTACCATAAATTCCTCAGTGTACTGCAGGAGCAGGGTTGGTAGCAGAGAAAAAGGGAAGTGGATGTTCCCTAAAACACCTTGATATTTTCTTGGCTTCAGAGGAGGGCTGTTTGCAGTACTGCGTTCATGAATTTAATTGAAGCTGAAGATAGGTACAATTCACAATATGGTGCTGGAACATAAATCCGCAGGGAGCAGAAAGCAGAAATAAAGTCTTAAGCAGCTGAAGAGCACTACCTCTGTGCTCAGCGAAGAGCTTCGTGCCCTTGAGAAGTCAGTCCTCAGCTGTAGTTAGCAGTTAGCACTTTTCCCTGTACCTTCCCAGTCTCTAGCACAGAGGATCACTGTGCTCACTACACTGTCACTGCAGTGGCCACAGATGTGTCCTGGTGCTCTGCTCTTTAGCTCTTGGGATGAGACAGCTACATCTTAGCAGAAACCAGCACAATACCAAGCCTCTGTTGGGAACCTACTTGTCAAATGAGATACCTCTTGTTACAGATCTTAAGAGGAACAGTGTGTTTCAGGGCGGATGCTACCAGGAGATATCGGAAGTCCAGGAGCTAAGCTTGTAAAAGAACACGCCAAGTCTAACCACTGACATTTGTCAGGAAAGGTCCAAGGCAACCACGGTTACTGAGGGAATAAAGAAGGTTTAAAGGGTGATGGCTGCACTGGATTTCACACCCTCACATGACTGCATGAGGTGGTCAAGACACCTTTCCACTGCAATGTGACTGGCTACTCCACTATTTCCTGGGCTCATGCACCCACACTGAGCCATTCTTGAAGAAGCATGAGAGTGTCTCTCCACCAGATTCTGCCACTAGTTATTTCCCATACACTGCTCATGAACCCCAGTACTAGTTAAAAAATGAATTTGCTGCCATTTAAACCTAAAACTGCACACACCTTCATGCAAGAACTGAGAAGTGCTCCTGTCTTGCTGTCTGGACACAGCTGAAATGACTGACATCGCATCTGAGACATTTTACTTATACTAAGAATGATGAAATATGCTAAATGAATCAGCTGCATTGGCCAGCCATTGTGTTCTTTATGATCCATGTTTCTCTGGACTGTGGTCAAGACCATGCAGAGTTTTGAGTTTTGCCATAGGATCAAGCCTCAACTATCTCTGTACTGATCCCATAACAAGTCCTGCTGATATCAGGGCCACATGGTCCATTGTGCCTGTGGGCTGGGTAAGGCACCAGTAAAACCATAGCAAGATCCAGAACAATGCACCACTCAAGAGCAGGAGAGCTCTAAAACAAAGGGAAGGAGGAGGATCAAAGTGGAATTTGTGCTAGTTCCACTATTTGAGATCATCTAAGTCGCACAGAGGTGCATTTCTGCACTGCTGATGTGAAGCAGGTCTTGTGAAGAGAAGAAAGGAAAACTGGTAAGGGATGTATTTTGTTTTGCAGTGCTGGAAACCATACAGATCTGCAGCTACAATGCTGCTGTTATTCTTACTTACCCACCTCTATCAAAAAGGATCAAGTCCAGAAATGTTTTAACCAGAAACTGACCCAGTTATGGAATAAAAAACCCAAACAGGAACAGGAGCTTGTTTTCTGAAGAAGAGATCTTGCCAAGACCAAATACTACAGTGAAGAGATCCAGGCAAAAATGATGTGGATGTGGCCAAACTTAACTGAGTGTGGAGGCAAAGAGAGAAGATCTGGAGAAACGATTTTGTGGAGCTGAAAGGCAGGGGAGTTTCAGAAATCTGCCATTGATTGCAGATGCATTACTGTCAGGCACAAGGCTTATGTGAGTTTGGATTTATACCTCAGTTGTAATATCCAGCGGGTGACTCAGTTAATGATATCTCCTTTGTCCTGTGTTTCTCCAGATCAAGCAGCGCAGATAATTATGAATAATGATAGTGATTTGGGTCTCAGAGCAAATTTGCACAGATAAGCACACACCTATGGGTGATGTGCCTTCATGCACAGTAATTAAGCACATACACCGTGGGAAGTGAAACAGCAAACGGGTAAAATCAAGGCTTTCCAAGAAGGCTTTTTTAGATTCTGGACCTGAAAAGTCGCACTGTGTGCCTATTGCAGGTAGCTGGCAGATTGATTTTACAGTTCACAGACCCGAGAAAACAGCAGGTTTGCCTAAACAAGAGCAGAATGTGGTGCGGAAATAAACACAAAAGCTACCTCTGAGCATGCTGACAAGTCACGGAGCAGAGCGGTGGCATGCAGAGACACTAGTGCTGCTTCTGAAACCTCTCGAGCTGCATCAGGATGCGGCTCTTCCTGGCTCCCAGACACATGGCAGAGCCACCCCACACCTAAGCCAGGACCAGCCAGCCCAAACCCACTCAGCTTTCTCCAACCAGCAGCTCACTGCGGGCTGTAGATGGGCACTGGCACATCTACTAAACGTCTTCAGACACGCTGCTCTAAATTGCCATCAGGGTGGCTGCTTGCTCATAATCGAGAGCAGAAGTTGGTCCACTGAACTGCAGGAAGTAGATGGATGGTCCCACGGGGATCTATTCAAATTCCTTCTGTAAGGATAGGGCTTCACAACCTAACGAGGTTACTTGGAAAAAGTTGCTTTTGTGAAAATGGCACTTCTATTTTGCTTCTAGGATCAACATGGCAAGTCAGACTTTCTCACACCCTCTGGCAGCTTCCAGAGGAAGAGTTCAGAGGCTTATTATTTCATCAGTCACAACCAGTTCACAGGAGAATTTTATCAGTTAATGTTTTAAGACATTTCAGTGGGCTGCCTATGTGGGAGCAGCAGCTGACATCAGAGAAGACTGTCATTTAGCAACAGGTATATGGGGGAAAACAGGCCTCTTCTACATCTCCAAACAAGGAAAATGTTTAGGAGAGCTTCAGGATCTTTCCAGGCAGTATCTCCCACCTTTGGAAAAAGCCAGCATAGCTGGAATTTATCTCTACTAACTTGGAGCATCATTACAGGCTCCCTGTACAAGTAATAGTACACAGAGAGAGGCACTTCTGGATTTGGCTTTTGATGGCCTGACTAGCTTTACCATCAGTGCCAAGATCTTCATCAGTTTTCTCCCTCTTAAGCCTTTCTGGGCATGATTCAGGTTAAGGCAACTCCATTTGGATGTCTGTATGCAGGTGCCTAATGTCCATTACATTCACAAAAATGTTATTAGATTGGGAATTCGAGGACTGGACTCACCTTCGCATCTGACTAGACTAAACCTCTGTCTAAGGCCCAGCTCTTCGTGTGTCTTAGAGTTCATCAGCAGTCTTTGTAGATTTTTAACTACAAAGCTTCTTATGGTGTCTTGCAGCACTTATTCAGCAGCTGCCTTAATCTGCACTGCCTATTATCACTGGTGAGCATTACCAAGCTTAAGCAGACCACAGTGTGCCCTGCATCATGTCACTCTCAAAGCTGCTGTGGTCCCCAGCTTGGCTTGCTCTACTCATGGGAAGATGTCCCCAAAAGGCAATGTTCTTTTCTCAGTCACTTGTCACATGCTGGATCAGCTGCTGGAGAAGCATTAGTGCCTGTGCTGGCCTTATGGGACCTACCACCTGCACAGTTTTAACAGAACTTCTTCAGCCTATCTTACGATTGCTATGAATGGCATCCAGTCTTTAATGGACTGACCATAAAAACATCCCTGTGAAACAGGAAAGAACCACTGCCTCAACAACACAGGCTGCAGCATGAAAAGATGGAGCTTTCTGCTGGTTTCTTTATCTGAGAAAAACTGTCTCAATTACAGTAAAAAACTATACATTGGCCAAAGACACTTCTCTCTGAAGGTTGAAGTTCCCTCCTCCCACTGTTCTGTGCTCGTGATCCCCTGGGATTCGATACTGCTCTGCAGAGAGTCCAGGTTAAATTCACTCTCTCTTTACTCGCAAGCTCTAAGGAGGTATCCCATGGGAGCAGTCATGGTGGGACCATTAAACTGACTGCCCAAAGCAGCCCCAACAGGGAAGTACTCCTCCTGGTTTTAGAGTAGAGAAAACAGAGTTCTCCAGCTCTTTAGGTTATTTTGTGACAATCCATTGCAGATGGTCTAGGACTAAAACCTCCCATCTCCTGTACCCTAAAGGAGGAGGAGAAGAAGGGAAGTGAGGTGGCCAGGACGTGCACCTTAGTCTGTCACAGAAAGAAGGCGAGATGATGGCACGTTTTCTTTTCAGTGGCACAGCATCAGACTGCGAGGCAAACTGCCAAATGCTTTCTGTAGGAATGTAATAGCTAACCTTTCCTATCAGTTCCCATGGGTACTTTGAAATACTCCTTCCAGAAAGAAGTCACACATGTCTACTGGAGAAAAGCAAGGAAAACATAAGTGGGTTCTCTCACTTTTGTAGGAAGCGTGTTTCTTCTGTGCCTCAGAGATGGGTTTTGGTAAAACGAATCTAATTAGCTGCAGACTGAATCCCAGGCCAATGACACAAATTACACAATATGACAAGGAAACTTCAAACACCTTGACGCAACAGGTACGAGCATTTGACAGGCTGAGGTCAATACAACATTTTGGGTGTCTTAACTCTGCCAGGAGAACAGACCCACATCAAACACAGCAGCAGCTGCAAAGGCCACTGTAATGCCAAGCTGTTCTCTGTCACCACAGCTTACAGGGAGCTGGATCCTGCTTTTAATAATTCCCAGGGGAAATGCCTCATGAAGAGAGAACAGCGCTAAACTGTGCTTTCAGCTTCACTCGGTATAGCCAAGGGGAGAGTTTAACCTGAGGTAACTTGATTAATATCAAATTAACAGATGGCTTTGGACTTTCCTTAGGATCCCTGTGTTCTGCTTTGCTCCCTGAGACCCAGCAGACAGCACCTCTGCACACACTGGAAGTGGGGGGCAAGTCTCCTTGTCTCAAAAGAGAGCTGCCTATCTCTCATCCACAACCTGCCCTGATGGAGCAGCTGATTATCACGAACCTTAGTGTTTTTAAGAGGTGTTGCTCCTGTTCTTGACATTTTACAAAGGTTATCCTGAAATTGTGCATTAAAATGATGTGGGAGATACAGAAAAATACAGCATTGGCACTCAAAGCCCCATTGCAATGCACCTTGAGTTAAATGAAGCAGCACTGATACAACAAATTTCTACCAAACCCCCATGATTTGTCCCAAACACAATCTTCTTTATGTCATGAAAACAGACTCCAAGCAGCACAAACACAGAAGGTTAAGCCTGTCTTACCTGGAATAGGTATAATGGGAATACTTTCATTGGGGACCACACGAGGGGAGCTGCTGTCCTCCACATAGAAATGGGCAGTCTGAAAACACTTTCTGCCAAAGGAAAAAGAATAAAAAAGAGGTTCAGGGGGTGGAAAGCTGCCTCTGAGAAAATAGCCAAAAATTTTCTCACGTGTTTTGCTTCTCCATTTCTGCCCCATCCTTTCAAATATTGTATTTTTAAAACATCGATGTGGGAACACATTTGTGCCTTTTCTACGATTACAACCCGAATTCCAGATTCTGGGTGCTCTAATTCATTGACATCTGACAACCACCCATCAGAAATGCCTCTGCATATTATTGCTAAGTACTACTGAATATGAAATTATACTCACAAAAGTTAGTGGTTGCAAAACAGGTTTCAAATACATCATTCAGAAAGAAACTCTGCACACAAGAAACATATTCAGCATACAGTTCAAGCCAAAATACACCTAAAGCACTAACATTTCCAGGGAAAATACACTTACTGTAGAAGTTTCTGCGATGTAACAACCAACAGACAGTAATACAGCATCTGTAACTGCTGCATGTCATGCTGTTCTGCTATGAAAGTTATCCTTCAAAGATTAAGGCTATTTTTTTGTTACCAATAAAGCCATATAACCCTCATCCCATCCTCCTCCTGCAAACTTGTATTACATATGCTGCTGCAGTAAAATGCAATAGACACTTAGCTTGGGCCCCAGGACTGATCTCTGAAAAGGCCTATAAAGAACAGCAAAACCTAAATCCACCTGAGTTTTCCTTTTTACCTGTATTTAATGCAAAGCAGAGAGCACAAGCTGGTCATCACAGAAAAGGTACTGAGCAGAACAACATCAAGAGATCCGAGGAGACTCTGCATGGTGATGTTAACTGAGGCAGGGTTTTCCAACACCAGCGTCACTGCTCATTGCTGACTTAATGAGCTGCTTGAGGCTGGAACTGAATATTTAATGAGTCCTTGGTGCTTGGTGTGAGCAGCTATTGTGGCAGGAGAGGGGTCTGCTCTCATCTGTTGGGGTGCTTCACAATAGCTTCCCATTGCAGAAATATCCCCCTCATTGCAGCCCTTAATGAACTGCTCCTCAGTACCTGGGCAAAGTTGTCAGGTTGCCTTTCGAGCTGTGCCTTTTGACAAGTTACTGGTTCCCTTGCTGGAACATATTTGCATGTAGTGCCTTGTAAGTCTGTGCCTTGCAGTCTGCTTCCCTGTAATTCGGGCATTGTGCTTTCCATGGAGAGCGCACCTCGCTGACTTTGTCAAAGTAATTTGCGCTTCCTTTGTTTTCAATATCCATACGTGCCAGAGAGCAAAAGAGTCACTGGAAATCAAACCACTCCCTTAGGCAAAACCAGAACCTAAAATAACCATTGGTGCCTGCTTCCTATGCATTTGTACTTTCTACTGCACAGTCACAGTGCTGTATAATGCACATGCTATGGCAGCACAAGCACAACTTAAGACAATACCGAAGCAGGAGAGAATGGATTTCACAGCATGGAGTAATTGTCTCGGAGCAGCTTTCTATCTTCAAGACACGATGTCTTGCATTGTACTCAAGCTATGTATAATAGTGAGTATGTTTTTGTTAAGAACCACCATAAGGTGAATTCACACACAGGGATGCAAGATGGTCAATAGTCTCACAGCATTTAAAAACATCAGTTGAACTCCCCCCCACCCTTCCTGCTCCCTGTTCTCTATTTTCTCTTCTTTAGGCAGCCTTTATTTTGGACAATGCACACCCTGGGGGCACGCAGCAGAATAAATCAGTCACACATAAAGAAGAAACTATGAATATGAAACAGGCAAAATGTTCCTGATTTTGATATATTTGGGGCTCTTTCCCTTGAGTCAATACTACAAAAATCCTTGAACGGCTTCTCCTGGTAATGAAGGCCTTAAGAAGGTGTTTGCTGAAAAGACAAGACCTTTACGCGGGGATTTATAGGAAGTGTTGAAGCTGATGATACTGAAGAAAAGCACGTATTTGTTGTTAATTTGTTATTTTATACTCCGAGAGGCTCTGATAGGCTGGCATTATGGGTTTTTATGCAGCCCTAAGACAGCTTTTTCTTAATAGCCTCAAAACATGCAATCGTGTTAGATAATGACATTGTGATATTGTAAGGCCCACGATGGCAATAGCTGAATACCCAGTCTAGCATATCTCTGCTGAGCACAATGCTGGAATAACAATGTTTTAAATGAATATTTCACATAGTAAAGTTTGCTCCAATCATTAATGTCATTAACAATTCTGTATTTTATTCCTGGAAAACTTTCTGTAGCTGTTCTGAAAAGGCAGTCACCATGGGATTTGACTAAAGATTTCATCAAGTCACAAACATCACACTAAAATAGACTCGTTTTATGTATAGACATACATAATGCAGCATGTTCACTACTTTACAATAGTGGATATTGGCACGTTAGGTGAAGACATGCCTCTCAAACACTTTGTTTTACACCCTTGCTCGTAATTGCTCTAAGTATGCCAAGTTTAGCCTCTACAGCTGAGCTCGCTGTGCACTGCCCATTGCATCCCTTTCCTGGTGACTCCCTCTATATCTCAGGGGCTCCCATTATAGCAGAAGGCAGCACTGTTAGGACCATGCAGGCTCTAACTTCAGAGCAGGATAAAGTGGAACAGTCTTTACAAAAGCTTTTACAATGGGGTTTACAAACTGACTGGATGAATTCTCCTGCAAGCTCTGCTTACTGGGTCTGTGTTCTACTCCTGCATCTCTCCTCTGCACAGCTCCGGAGAGAGCACACATCTTGGGGCACCAGGCAGATGCCTCCAGGCCCCCAGTTTGGGATAACATCCATTTTTCCCAAGTGAGGAAATGCCTGGGCCCAAGAAGAGCCTTTTGCAAACTCTGTAGTAATAAATACTGATAGCTGGGATCAAGGCCACTAAAAGGCATTTTGGACAATTTAGTATGTGTCTTCTCCCCCTATTTAGGATGCTCCTTTCTATCCCCTGGCATTTCCCCTACTCATTACCTTTCCCTCGGTACACAAACCCTAAGTGGCAGCAGTTGCTAAGGCTACAAGAGGCTGCAGTAAATCTCTGTGCTCTGTGGGGAGGGCTGGATAGAAGGATGAGAGCAGAAAATTGCTTATTTTGAGTCACTGGAGAAGCAGCCATGGAGAGAGGCGGGAGTGGATGCAGGGCTAGACAAGGTGCAAGTCTACAACTGTTTTCACATGAGCGCTTCAGCCTGTAGCTTTTAACCCTGGTGTGTGTACCTGAGTGCAGGTATGCCCATCTGCTCAAGAAACCAACACCACAAGAAGAAGAAAATAACAGGTTTGTTTTCTGATGGAAGCAGCCCTTAATGAGTGAGCAACTGGGATTTGTCAATGCCATAGATGATCATTAAAGTCTTTACAACTGAAACACCGATTTTAGACTGATTCTTGCATTTCTGCAGCACTGCTTGTGGAAAAGCAAATCTCAGCCTTGATTTCGCCTCCAGAGGATTTCAGAGCACTCACATCCTTCTCTGTGAAACACCAAAGAGTCTGTTGTCTCTGAAACAAGCCTGTGTGCAGCACAGCACACCGTTTTCTCTAGCCCCATATGTTTTTTTGGCTCTCTTTCCCTGGGGTACAATAACTGTGCGAGATTGTGGCGATCAGCCACACAGTTGTCACATATGGACCGAAATGCAGAAAGTAAAACGCTGCGAGATTAGCATCTCCCTGGAGAAGGAGCAGAGGCAGGGGCAGGAAAGCAAAGACAACACGAGGGAGAGCATCCCCCTACCCAGAATCTTTTTGCAGAGATACTGGCAGTGATTTATTAAAGCAAACTATCAGGATTCGAAGTCCCGAGCAGCAGCACCTTATTATCAAGCTGAAAGCATAAAAATATGCCAAGAGATGGTCTTGATTAGCTGGGTTAAAAGCCTGTTCCATCTCCACTGAGCAAAATACCAGATTAGCTTCTGTAGAAGAAGAGATGCCTCATGAGATTTTGACACTCAAAACAGGTTTCCTTGGTTATTAGTTAATAAACCTCAAGCAGCTCCTCCTTTATACTCATTGAAAAGCAAGAAGAAGAACCAGATCACATAATGGCCTGAAAGCATGGATGCATTTTATTTTCATGTAGAAGATAGCACCTTCGTGTTTAGTTAATACTGCCTCCAATACAAACACACTGTGCGCACTGCAGTCAATGAGAGTGCTGGGAACAGCTCTGAGGGCAGAGTTTGGCCTTTACTCCTCCACACTCTGTCTAGCAGAGGCAGCATCTCCTGATCTGTAATGACAGGCGAGGGATCTACACTGCTATGGAGGCAGGGAGAGAAGGAGCAAGGCATTATTGAGGAGGGGCAAGTGACTGCCTCCATAGCAGCTAGCTGAAACCACCAGGGCAGTGGCTGAACAGAGGGAAAATCAAAGCGGAATGCTCTACTTTGTGGGGACACCCAAGAGCTGTGTCCTGCCTCACACACTGAAGTGACTGGCACATTCATTGCTCCCTTGTTCATTAGGGACCTACTCCTTCCTTTAGGCATTTCTGTTGGCTGGAGTAGTGTGTATTCTCCAAGACTAGCCAGATTTATACTGATTTATTTCTGTAATAGCATCTAGGAGCTGTAAGATCCTGGTATCTTGCAACTACTCTCTTCTTGGTCATTACTTCATAAAGCATGACCAGTCTGGGGGCAGATGGCTTGAAAGGGTCCTGAAGGCCTATTCACTATTGTCAGAGCAGGCAAACCTTGTCCTTTGGCCACCCTTCCTCCAGAAACAGCCTCCCATAGACAGCAACTCTGCAGAACGTCATTTATTAACAAAGAGGCCAATAGTCCCAGCAGTCACCTTACTTTCACACACTATCCTTAGCTGGTGGACAGCAGTCAAACCAGGATCTGTAACGGACCTCTAAACCAGGCTGCACAGGATATGGCTTAGTCTTTATCAAATGCAACCTGGATACAGACATTCATTCATCATGCTCCCCCATCACAGAGCAGAGGGCGTCTGCAAAAAACTCCCAAAGATCCAAAGACAGGAAACGATTCCTTTCACTACCTCTGCGCATTCATTCTCACTTTCAATAGAAGAAAAGATGCTTCAGATTCTCGTTGAACTGTTTTGCATGTTTTCCAGGAGACACAATCAAGACTGGTTTCTGCTGGCACCAAGAATCAGAGCATGCATGCAGTCAAGTGTACTTGTAACACATGGCTCTGCACTTTAAACTAGCTTCACTATTCCTTGGCAAACATTTGTCACTGTCAGAACTGGCAATGACTCCTCAGAAAAGAGCCACAGACTACGGAACAACAGAAGCGCTGCAAATCACGACCATGTCACCAGCAGCGCAGTGGCTGGGAGCCTGGACAACAGCTGTCTGCAGCCTGCACTGCTCTAGCTGGGGTCATCAGTCACTGATTTTTATGAGCAATAAAACTGACTGAAGCGTTAAGAAGAAAAAGAGAAGAGAAAACCACACGAAAAAAGCTGGTCTTATGAATATGAATAAGCGACCAGCATGGAGCAGTGGTATTACGTTCATTGTACCAGAGGGGCATCTGCATTTACTCTTTTTCTGGCCAGAAAATGGCTTATATTGCCCCAATTTTCTACAATTATTTTCCTCCCCAGGTCTGAAAGCTTAATGATCAGAATTCAAAAGCTGAGTTATAAAAGAACCTATGCTACGCTGGAGCGGTAACGCAGTGAGGGCTGACCGAACCTGAGCTACGGGAGGATAGACAAAGTGGGAATGCATAAAAAACAGAGAATAAAGGAAAACTGAAAAAGGAGGAAAATTTCCCTACAATGATGCTGATTCTCCTGCATATCCCTCCTGAAGACAATTCGCCTTCTCCCTCCAAAGCTATTTCTGCCTGTAATCTTTTGAGCAGTGTTAAGCATCGTGCAGATACGATAACTGGAGAGGTCCAGGTGGCACATGGTTAGGTTGTTCAGGAGTTCACAGTCTGTCAATCCCATGGCACCCTTTCCCAGGCAGAACAGTGGAAAGTAGACTGTCCCTTCCAGGGGACTTCCTTTGGGCAAGGAGAAACACTGTTTCACATTAGTGAGTTGTTGCACACCCACGCGGCCAAAAGGATCCTGCAAAAGCTAAAAGGACCCAAATACTAATCACCAGTCCAACCACACGTACTCACAAGCACACATTCTGCAGTACCATAGGGAAATAAAAGACAGGAAAAAGGCTGGGAAAAGGCAGATGTTAAAAGAAGAAGGTGGATAAAGGTTACAGACAGTATTTGTGATGATTTGTGCTTTGTGAACATGCCACTAGTAAAATTGTCCAACTGAAAAACTAATCTGCCAAAGAAGACTAGGGAGTTCTGACACAGAAAGACAGCTAATTTACAATTTATGGCCTGAATTTGCCAGCTGACTACACAACTCTCCACAAATTAAAAACCCTCTGATCCCCTGAGATCCTGTCCTGCACCAGAGACTGGACACCCATTTATACATCACAGACAGTGCTGAACTCAGACATCATCCAGTAATTCTTAGAAGGTTATTCAAATAATGAAACAGCTATGAAATAACAACACACACCAAGAAGAGCTGCTTTCAAGCCCTCCCCGCTTCATCAGCTGTGCGACCAGAAAGTGCCCAGGTGGCCAGTGCAGAAACGCACTTAAGACAGCTCTTCAGCTGCAAATTCTAAGTGGATAAATCTTAGTTTAACCCAGCGCAAACATTTTCCACGCTTCCTTGTCCCATCTTCCTGGTGTCCCTGGAGAACAGCGAAGGCAATGGTGAAACCTTATTTGCAATGACACTTGGCCCCATAACACTTGGTAGCTAATTACTCTCCTGGTGACCTCTGACAGGGCTAGTAGCATCGGACCTTCCCCTTCGCTTTAATCAATACTCACAGCAGCTGTGTTGGATACACTCAGCAATTTTACAGATGACTGAACGGGTTTACTCATAAGTATTTTCTGCTGCAAGAGAACAAGCTCCCTGGTTATATGCACTCAAAATGTTAATGTCTTCAGGCAAAAATGTGCTAGAGAAACCTATGGGTGGTATCTTGACATGGCTCCAAAATTAGGCATGGCTTTAAAAAACAAAGGGAAGCCTGATGTATATATTTTCCTCTCCCTGAGCCAACTACTTAGTTAATGCAACATTCATAACAAAGACTAGAAATCACATAGGAAAACAAAGACATGCCTTTTCCAACCAAATGATACCTGAGGCAGTTTCTATAAGATGTGTACTTCCAATGCACTAAACATCATGTAATATCAAAAAGGAGCCTAAAACTTTCTCACAGAAGGAAGCTAAATTTAACTAAGTGAAGAGTTGTTCTGTAATCACAAGAACTGCAGCAATCAATGAAGATTGCCTCTTACTAGAGAGGAGCTTTTAGTAGCACCTCTAAGAACTCAAAATTGGGCATACTTGATATTATCATTTCGGGACATGAATTCCCTTTGGGATGAACCTCAGGAAAGGCAAGAAGAAAAACAGGGTGGCACACTGGCAGGTGAAATTACAGGCATTTTAAAATGCAAATTGTAATTAATCTGGATTGAAATTGTGTTACAAGGAAACCAATACAGGGATGATCCCACCCAAAACACGACAGCGGAAACTGGGTCTCTCTTTACAACATTCATCTAAATATGTATAATTACTCCCATCTAATTACTCTCAAAATTGAAGAGCCCTGCTCTTTCCTTTGCAAAACTATTCTTTCCTTCCTCTGAATGGCACATCAGGACATTCAATTGACTATTATTTTAGGTATCCCAAGCCACGGCCTGAGACCTAAGCATAACACAAAAAGGTGCTAAAAATTTAGGCACCATTTTTATCTTTGTTTTGCTGGCCCTGGCCATGCTCAGGCAGAAAAGCCAGTTTGTTATATATAATGAAATATAACGAAATACCCAACGGGAAGCTCCCTCTTTCTCAACAGCCATGTCCACATGCACCTGGATTAGAGCTGCATGGGAGAACCAGGAAGATTTCCCAACACTGCTGGACATATTTCATGTTTATTTGGGGCCAAGATACAATATTAAAAATGTTATTGTTTCCTTTCTCTGTTCATCGCTGTGTTTGGAGGGTGGGCTTTTTCCACTGGCCATTATAAAAAGAAACAGCCACTTAAAAATTGCTCCGGTCTCTTTGTTAACTCTGTTTAGAAGACAATTAGAAATGGCACAAAGATACCTTTGGAAGCACAGCACAAAGGAAAAGAAAAGAGCAGCTGGCACTGAGAGCAGAGAAGCAAATTATTTAGTACCTGGCAGATAATGAGAACACTGAAAATACACTAGTTAATGGTAGTGCTCTGGCAGGGCCATGTACATCACCTCATCATGCTAATACAGACAGAGCGGGTGGCAGCCAGCTGGTCCTCCTTCCCCACCCATCTCCCTGAAAGCAAAGATTTGTAAGCCGCCAAATAATAAACTTGGACAGAAGTCTTGAGGATCATTAATCTCAGTATCAATCAACCCATTTGGAGATTCGCTTCTTGCTGTCGCTGATGCTAATCTGGTAGTGACTTGAGAGCTCAGGGGAAGCCTGGAGTACGCGCGTCTGAGGAATTGCTTTAATGAGTTTCTTGCACTCAAAGGTTAACAAATGTGACAAGGAAACACAAATAACAGAGACAATAAACTACCATCCACCGAACCAAACCAACTGAGAAATACCACGTTGTGTATCCTGCTGTGCTATGCTGAACACATCTCTAACTAGCTCTGTAAAAATACCTGAGTCAGACCCTGGTGACCTATCTCAAATGCCAGGAGACACGCAGGCATGTTAGTGTGAGCTCTGCCTGCTCCAATACTCCTTATCTGCTGGGTTAAACACCTTGGGGATAGCTCTGCATTAATAGAGCTATACCACAGAGAAGCAAGTTGTATTCATTGAAGTGATCTTCTGGTTAGATGGGACAATCAGTGTAGCGTGAACATATCCACTGGGGTCCCCTGGCTAAACACAACAGAAACACATCAATTAATACATCAGGATAAAAAGTCCCTGCATTAGTAGCATCCTTCCAATAGCACTGCATTAAACAGTGCAGTATTTTCTGTGAGAATGCTTCTAAAGAATAACTAGTGTCAACAACAGCAATAATGTGAATCAAATTCCATGATAATTAATACTTTAAGAAAAGATTTAATTAATACCAAAAGCAGTAAGCAGTAATAAGCATACTTAGGCATAATAAAGAAGGACAGAAGACAATGTATGTTTTAAATTACCATCTCCACAGACCAGATAAGCCATGAGAAAGATTCTAGAAATATTATAAGCAAGTAATGGAGGTAAAATCCACTAAAACATGAGGCAGAAGGGTTGAAGGATGATCCTGAAAGTGCTTGAAATGAAGCGAGCAAGAGTTCCTTTTCCAAACTATTTATAAGAACAGGACATTGCTGAAGTTCCTGGCCTAAACCTCCTTGATTTTTAGTGTTAAGGACATAACACATTCATTACACAAAATGGACTCAAAGTATGAGGGATATCAGAAAAGTTACCATGAAGTCTATTAGCAGCCCCCAATTATATAGGAGAGTCAAGAACTGAAAAATCATAAAGCAACAGAGGTAGAAGAGACTTTGCCTTTAAGAAATCAGTCAAAATTATGCTGAAATTAGAAACTGTTTTCATCCTCGTGACAAATGCTTTTTCAGTAAGTATACACTGGGGCAAATAAACTACTGCTTTCCTGTTGTCTGTGGAACCAGCTAATAACAAAACTAATCACAGGAGGAGAACGTTTTGATTCAAGATAAAAGTTCACTGCAGATAAGCAAAACAGGAGAAATTCAGTCAATCTGTGTTAATTATTAGATCCCTTAACACCAGATACAGTTTAATATATTTTCTATTTATAGACTGTTCTCTTTATTTGCACTGCTTCCAAATCTTAAATCTACCTTTTATTAAGCTCTTTATAACCTTTCAGTGTTGATAAATGTGGGGCTGGGGAAAAGGAGAAAGAAAACCCACAAGAGTTGCAGTTTGCATCTTAGCAAAAAAACATATGAAGACTTCTTAATGTATGAAGAGAAGCGCCTGGATCCATCAGGCACTTGCTCAGAAGCAGACATGTAAATTAAACACAAGCTCTTGGCTCCGTATTTCCTTCTCTTGAAGCTCACACGGCTGCACAGGCAGACACACTGTCCTCGAGGAACGTGGGAGATGTCTGCTCCTAGGTGAATTGTTCAGTCCTGACACCTCTAGCAATTCATATTCATTTTCCTCCTACTGTATTTATGCATTTCATTTCCATGCTCTGGTGTGATCTCTGGTGCTGCTTTTGCTGCCATTAGTGCAGCAATTACACAGTAAGCTTGGGGGTGGAAGAGACACCAGCAACCACCTTGGCCAATAAGACATACGCAGGTATGCAGGCAAAGAGAGATTCCAGTGGGGACCAAGGTCTTGCTGTTAGACCCACTCCAAGTATTATCATCTCTGCTTACAACTGGGAACTGTAGTAACAGTTCCTGGTTTATTCCAGTATTTTAATTCAAGGAGTTTTGTGAGCTAAAAATGTTTAAAATGCAGACTAAACAGCAGAGTATTCTGCCACTATTTCTGTTAGTTTTGTCCCAGACATTTGGTTTCAGATCTGTAATTTCCTGTCGAGAACACAAAAGTGTGAAATACTTGTTGATCCATTTATTCATTTGCCTCCTGGCTGATCGCAGCCATTTTGACAGAGTGGATAAATTGACTTGCTCCTTGTTGTTTTGTTTTTTTCACGTGCTTCTCCATCAGCCTGGAAGCACTGCCCCAACTTCCCCAACGCTGTGCTTAAGTCTTTATCACTCCTACACCATCGCTTTACCCCCTGCACCCTCCTTTTAGAGGCTTGCTAAGCCAATTTCACACAATACCCAGGTTGTCTGAAGTGCCACAAACAAGCTCTCACTATAGCAGCTTCTGCAACTCCATCTGCCAAATGAAAATGATACATAATATTTAGAGAATCTATTTTTGAACAATTCAAACCCAATGAACACTTTCCATCGCTCTTTAGGACATGAGATGTATCTGTGGCAATTGCTCTTGGTTACTCCAGGCAGATTTACCTATTTATCTACAACATATCTCAGCAAATCATCTATTTTTCCAAGTCATGAACAAACACTGCAACTTTGAATGGGAACAACTCTTGATCTTTCTCCCTGAGGAAACGGGAAAGGTAACAGCCTCAAGTGATCAGGCTAAACCCTGTAACATCAGCACAGGATTTTCAAATGCAAAGTAATTCCATCAGGCTAACAAATGAGTCACTCTTCTCCTACAGACATGTAGCAGAACACAGTGCATTTAATTGATGTGCCCTTTTATTGCAAAACACACTGTCCCCCTCCGGTTTGACTAAAGCAATGGGATGCAGCACTGCCAGGAAAGAGTTGAAGAATGCAAACTTGGCACCATGGAGTAGCTAAATGTTGATTCATGGAAATTGTGAGACATCCAAGGAGATAGGTCCCAGGCTCCAAATAATACTCCACTCTAGTATTACCCCCGTGTGATTATACCAAGTTTGCTTAGAATTTGCTGCTCCCTCTTCTAATTGGATTCCTGCAAAGGGCAGTTTGCCATGCCACGAGCTTGTCACTTTATATCCTGCTTTAACTCCAAGCCACTCAATTAATATTCAATTCCATTTATTATAAAAGCATTTGTTTCTACCCATACGATGCTATCAGCAGCCATCTCATTAATATTTATTTCCACAAAGTGGCCCACTGATGTTAAGATCTCAGATACAGCTAGTAACTTTAAAGGGAAAAATATGTGAAGCCAAGAAGGTCAGAACAGAACATGAGCTGTAACAAAAAACATCAACCCATACGAATTTAACTCTTTCTTCATAGAAAACTGAGTAAATACAACGAGGTTGGCAGAGAGCAATGAAAATGCTGAAGTTAATCCAGTCACAAGAATAAAATGAGAAGTGACGCTGCCAACACATCTCTCTGGGTGGGGACTTGCTGTCTGGCACACCAAGGGAAACAAGATGCGGGAAGGAGGCATGGAAGGTTCATAAGCTGCTTTATTTCCCTGTAATAAAGCTCAAGGGTTCTCTTGCACACTTTCTGTACAAGGAAGCATTGCTGAGGAAAGAGAGGACATCCAAGTGCAAGCTCAAGTTCTACAGACACACCGCAACCCACTGAAATCTCAGTCAGAATAAAACACACTCTTCATTTCCCCACAGGCCTGGCTGCAGCTTGGATTATGGCAAATGCTGGTGAAATGGGAGCATTTCTTGTATGTTCAGAAGCTCCCAGCTGCTTCTCATGCAGAATGCTCCTGAGAGTGAGATTACACATTCAGACATGGTGAGATGAAGCAGCTGCTGAGAGTGTATATCAAATACTGTGACTTCTTCTGTTCTCTTATTCTGTGCATCCCGAATAAAACTGTACTGCAGGGACAACAGGTCTCTTTCTAGTAGTCTCCACCTATTCCTTTAAACTATACAACAGGGAACTTGTTCTGTGTTGCTCTGTGGATAACAAAAATAGTGATGTTGAACTCTAACCTTCTGCTACCACAAAAAGCTAAACCGATTCCCTACAGCAAATCAGTGCTGCTTTTGAAGAGGCCGAGACTCTGCAAAAACCAGATGGAAACTAAACTTATGGGCCTTTAGAGATGTCAAGCATTTCCTCGTAGTGATGGCACAAGAATCTTCCTTCTTCCCATCAATTTTTCTTACTAATCAGAGCACACATGGCAACTCTCTGTGTGGCACCACTCAGTGCTCACCCCATCAACATCAAACCTTCCAAAATGATCACCTCAGGTTTACACTGGGATAACAATGCTTTTATACCTAGGATTAGAAAGATGAATTGTCACAGTCTGCCACATCAATATGCAACAGCAGATACCTGACTCCAATACTATTTCGTTGCCCATTCCCACAGATTGCTCCCGCATTCGCGACAGGGTCTGGCACAGAGAACCAGAGAAGGACTCCTGTTGCACTGCTGTCACCTTCCTGCCTTTGTTCTCAGGGCTACTGTTCTTGCAGGTTCTGAAGCACAAGCACATTTTGGATGCCAACAAAGCCAAGTCAAGCCACCGACAGCCAAACGCACTTCAGAGAGCTACAGAGCCCTGGTGCGTCCCCAAACTCACATCTCTAGTACCACGTTATGTGGAGCAGAAGATTCTTGCTCGCCCATTTTCTTGAAGGTACTTGTGTGAGGACCTGAGTTAAGTTACTCTTTCTTCCCCAAAGAGCTGAACTGGCATTTTTACCATCAAGAGGGTGATGCGGTTGTGAAGTGCCCAATCATTTCTGAGGAGACACTGGGGACCTGGTGCCCGCTTATTATTCATAGACCACAGTCACTACGGTAAGCACAAGAAGAAGGGTTCTGCTCTCCTGACTGCAGCCAAGTGCTCCACATGAGTTGGCTTTGCAGTGATAAATGTCACGTTTACAATGGGTTTTGCAACATGAAAGTTCATAATTTGCTTTCCAGGGACCTATGCTTGATTATCAGGAGAGTCAGAAGCATTCACTGAAGTCTAATGAATAGAATTAACACATCATTTAAACAGGGACTAATATGTATGCAAATGAGAAAAAGTTAAGAATAAGAGTTCAAGCCATAATTTCAGAAAATGGAGACTGCATCCTTATGAAATATGAATGTTTCAATTCACCTCATATCTTTACATCTATGTTAGCTGCTTTGCATGTGAACAATAGGGTGCATCAAGCCCATTTTGATTTTTATATTTGCACTCGGACTTATAAAATGGATTATATTGAAACATGAATAATATATATGCTAATTAAAGACTCCAGTTAATGACATAAAGACGAAGCCCAACACAGACTAATTTCCATTTGCAAATTTCCTAATTACTGTATTTTCCTTTGGAAAGCAGGAACTCGGTTTCCACAGTCTCCGAAAACAGAGAATATTTTCTCTTCCCAAATTATTTTAAAAAGCCTTTCAACTTTTTTTCTCCTTTAGGATTGACCTCCACGGAGATACAACTGCTTTGCCCAATTAGATTCAGTATTAAATATCACCCAAGTCCAACTATGCTGATTTGTGCAGGCAAATGGTGTTACTTAATTATTGATTATTATTAGATGTTTCTCTAATAAGGAATTACTGTTGATAAATAGAAGGTGCATACACCCCTCAATATCACAACGCATGTTCAGAGTAACTCTGGCAGATGTAAACCAAGTAAATATCCTTGATGGTTGGTAGGCTGTTAATCTTTCTTTCCCTTCCTCTTCCCATTCCCAAAATTAAACAGAACAAGGGCCAGGGACAAGTGTACAGCTGTAGGGAGACAAGGCATTAGCAGAACACATGACTGCAACTTCAGTCATGCAAAGCTTACAGAGAAGCTTACTGAAGAATAAACAGCAGGAAAAGCCCTTTCAGGTTAAAAGGTTTGTTTGTACCTATAATAGTGTGGAAAGTGGTGAAAACATGGTTCATTCACATGCATAGGAAGTCTGTAAGGATAGCAGGGCCAGGAGAATCTTTCTTCGCTTTTGTGTAAATCTTGGTTATGTGGATAAAGAAGCCTAGATTTAGCCTTAGCTCACAAAACCAGCATTTGCAGGCTCTGAGAAGCAAATTGCAAAGCAAACTCATTTACTCCTTGATTGAAATAGCACCCTGAATGCTTCCAAAATAAGGAGCTGTGTGAATGGGAAGAGACTGACTATTGCAGTACATTTAGGTCCTAGGCTTTTATTAAAACAAACAAGAAGAATCCAAAACATGTCAGATGTGAGGACTGCATCTCCACAGCTTTCACTTCATGTCTATGCCACCAGTTGCTTTTACAAACGATCACTGAAATTTAGGAAACTTGTATGAATCTGAAGAGTAAATGATCATCATTTTGAGTTCTGATGTGGCTGGAAGTCCTCCATGCCCTCAGCACTACACAGCTGCTCTGATCTTCATCTGCATCACTGCTGCTGGGGAAGCACAGACTGGCACTGTGGGAGAAGAGGCTCTCCTTGGTCCCGGCTCATCATCCTCTGCCCTTGTGCTGCTCATCCCTCCACATTCCTCCTCTCTTCCTTACAGTGGAACTGGCTTGGGGAAATGAACACCTTAAGAAGAGCCGGAAGGCAGCTGGGAAGCTCGTGGGCTAGTTTACTTTCATCACTTCTCTAACAGCTTAAAATCTTCTTCACTGATGAACCACTAAGCTCCTAATAAACCATGGGGCTGGCAGATGTAATTTCCCACGTGTTTAGGTGATGCACTCCCTTTGCTTTCCTTGCAGAGGGTTATTCTCTCACTTCCATTCAAACCTGATGTTTATGCCAAATATCCATCAGTAGGGTAAACCCCTTTTCCTATTTCCATCCACTACTAGTGAGGGATTTGCTCCAGCTGAGGAGCACCTGGATCACCAGACTCATGCAAATGCAAAAGCAAAGACATCCCTTTATACTTGGAGAAGCCCTCATCCACAGGGATTCATCATAACAGCACAGAGTCCAACCTGTGGCATGACAGAATATGCCTTAATCTGTAACAGCTTAAAATGTATTTGAGATGGGGGTGAATGAGGTAAGTTTGTGCTACAACAAAACATGAGGAATTTTACCAGCACTCACTGGAAACTCTAATGATGGTTAAAAAAGGGTTTTAGAGAGTGACTCACTGCAGAAATATATCAATTTAACTCATAATTTGATCAGAAGGAAAATATGAAACACATTTGAGCCTTCAGGCAATAGAACATTTGTCATTATTGAGAAATATTTTGAATTTTTTCCTTTTTTAACATTACCAGTGTTTTTAAAATTCCAATTGGGCATATTCCTGTTACTTTGTAAATGTCACTTTGGAGGGTATTTCAAAACCTTTCTGTTCTATTTTGGAAAAGACAGGATTTCCAAAACATGAAACACCCCCCCAGTCAAGAACCAGGCACGCCACCTACGCTTGTTTCAGCTTAAGAGTTAGACCTCAAATGGATTATTAATCTGTAAATCAGTAAAATACATGCTGTTCATAGCGACAGAGGAGATTTTTTCTTTTAAACTAACAAAATCAGTATTCTACAAGAAACTGAATGGATTCGCATTCCTGCAGTATTTGTAATAGCAGCACAATATGTGCTGTGCGTTCCAAGGCATTCTTTTTACCCTGAATTGCTCAGGTTTTAATAAAAGTAAAATTAAGCCCACCCCTGCTTGTTATTGTTTTACAAGTCTGCTGATCCCTAGTTATTTAGCCTAGCAGTTAAGCTTGCTGAACTGATTTAATATTTTTACCCTATAATTTTACACTCGGACCACATCCTGCTGTGAAATAGCCAGCGCTAATGTTAGTCCAAATGCTGCTGTGGGACTCAGGACAGCGCAGGGCCCTTCAATAGCTATATTTTATGGTTTCAAGGAGAGAGAAAAAATATAATCTATCTGGTTGCTGTGGTTAATTCACAGTTTCACAGCAGAGGTGTACTGTTCCCTCCGGGTACATCTACTTGTACTACAGGATATTCCATTCACAGTTTGTCTGAGACGTTCCTCTAGCTCGGAACCTATCAATTTATGAGAGCCAGTCTGCTTCAAAGATACCTGTATACACTTTAACACTTACTCTTACATACTAAGAATCTTATTGAAAAGTGATAAACTAGCAACAGAGCAACAGAAAACAAACTAGCACAGATCAAACAATAGCGAGTTAAATTTCTCCTTCGAGCTCAGAAGGGGAATCGAAAAAGAATACCTCCATCTTCCTGAGAAGTAGTCTTTTAAGTGATTTTATTTCACAGAAAGCATTTGTGAAATCTGTTTTTTACAATTCCTACCATAGCTTTAAAAGCCAGAGTTCAAAAATGTTCAAGTCATAGGAAGGGTTCCTGTAGAACAGCTTACAAAAGACCTAACACATGAGTAGAAGGCATCCTCTGCCCATGTGCTCATGAGAAAACCCGTACTCCTCTTGGCATGCCATTTCTCAGCACATACAAAGCAGTTCTTAATGGAGCTTAACTACAACATTTGAATATGTAAAAAATATTTGTTCAAACTTATGCCTTGTAAATTCCTACCTTTAATCCAGTTACTGCACAGATAAAATCTTGCCCTGTTATTTTTCAGACCTCACCATTACAGCAGCACTGGGGAAGGCTTTTCCAGAACACAAAATGCCTGCAATTAATCCATTTAATTAGTTCCACAGGAACAAACCAGAAAGATCAATTGCAGCTGTGCTGCAGCTCCCTCCTTGCCTGACCTCAGCTGCCCTTGTCTGCTCCCCTTTGCTCTCTCTGCAGAAGAAGGTATTTCTGGCAATGTTACACCTCGAAACAAAGCAGGGTGTCAACAGCAGTTTCCCAGCTTGCTGCCAAGGCTTTTGCATAGACTTCATGCCCTTTAGGGATAGCCTGTGTGGGCCTGTGGGCAAAGTATAGCCGAAGGGTCTCAGCTCTCATAGACACTCCACAGCAAATTAAAAGAGTATACTTTCTTTGTTTGGGAGTTTTCAAGCTCACAAACAAGGTATTTTGAATTCTTGTCTTTCACAACTGACGCATATATTCCCCTGTTGTTTGACTTACAACTGCACGCTTGACATTGCCTTTGAAAATACAGGTGATGCAGATCTGGGCTCCCACTGAGTTCAATGGCCACATCCACAAAATGGCCACATCCACAAAAGTGCCTGCAGAAAAGATGTTTGCACAATGGACCCACCTGGTATGAACAGCCCGGGAGATGAGAACAAACAGTTTCAGAGTAAGAAATCTCACTGAAAGGTACTGTTAGAAATAATCACAATCCAGCAGGCACAGGGATTGCTGGTGCTGGGACGGGTGGTTTCAGAGATGTGAAACCTTGGTTCTTAGGGCAATCACCATTCCCTTTGCCAGGAAACATTTTCATATAACAGCCTCTCCAGGGATGTCCGGGTTCAGTCCCCGTGGGTGCTTGCTCACAGGGTCTTTGCCCTTGGCACCAGGGGTGGCCTCATGTTGGCAAGCACTGCTGATAACGGGGCACGTATTGACACGTGCAGTGCAGATGGTGCCTTAGATAACACACGGGGGGGCAACAAACCACAGCTATACCAACCCCTTCTCCTCTGTTTTGCTTTTAAACTTCAAATCATTGTCGTACTCTTTACTCATCCCTGCTTTAAGGCTCCCTGCTGCAGGAGAACAGATGGAACAAAATTCCAAACAGGTTTTCTTCCACCAACCTGTGTGGGTCTTCTGACACAGTTATCCTCTGCAAGCTGCCTTTGCAGTTTCTTTCCTGCCCATTTCTATCTTCCTTTCACTCTCTCCTAAGCTAGAGCCCTCCTCTCTCCTCCCCTCAATTCTTAGGTGTGCTTTTCATGTTATTCACTTTAAACATAATGCATTTAAACTATGTCTTCCAAATTCTTTTCAGGCTTCTAACCTGTGATTTACAGGACAATTTATCACACTACACCATTCCTTCTCCTTTCTAATGTTTGCACAGATGCTTTAAAGCTCACACCATAGAGAACAGGCATCATAGCTCCCATGCAGAATCAGTGACTCCTGTGGTGCTCCTGACAAATGAAGCTTAACCTTGTTTTGGAACCCAGAAATGATGGCAATTCTGTAGACCACTGCTTTATTATCTTTCCTATCAAGAAGCTTTTTCTAATGTCAAACCTAAAATTCTCTTGTGGCCATTTAAGCCAAAGGCTCCTCATCCCCAGCACAATGGGTGCAGAATGATGTACTTCTTGCAATCCTCTTTCATGCATTAGTGCATTTGCTTCCCCTCTCAGCTAACAACCCTGCCTGCCCTGGTCTAACCAAGTTCCTCAAAAAAGGTAGATATCACACAGGAACAACCATAGCCCTCCCTTATTTACACCTGGAGATAGACCAGCCTGCTATAGATCTGGATTTGCTTTTCATTTACAGGACAGCTGAGAGGAGAACATTGCTTCATGGAATTCAGATGAAGGCTGGACACGTGTGACACAGGAAGAAGCTGGCTTCGAACACCTGGCAAGAAGGAACTTGTTATTGCAGTTGCATACTCTCAGTTTAAGGTGATATAGGTTCTTCAGTCATGGTGACTCAAATTTACAAAGGCAAGGTCTGATTTAGCTGATACCAGTTACTCAGGAGTCAGTATGGTAAAATCAATGGGACTGCTCAGGTTTAACCCCGAAGCAAAATCTACACTGTGCTATTTCCTTGGAATGGGACAGTCCTGGGTCAAAATGTGCTTGCTGGTTTTAGGTGTTGCTCCTGATGCTGCATAATTAGGATTAAAGGCACTATTTTATGAGCTTTTCAGATATCCTGATAATTCTGGAAATCACCACTGATCTGCTTTAAGCTTGGCAAATCCCCCGCCAACTTCCTTCTTTCTCAAGACAAAACCTGTTGGTTCGTGAAGTGGTAGCTCACTACTGGCCTCACCAGCGAGGAAATGGGAATCTTGTGTTACTCTGTTTTGCAAGAGAAAGTAAAACTAGCGTTAATTAAATTAAGGAAGAGTAAAAGTAACAGGCATATAATGAGAGAACGTGCCCCTTTCCACAGTCTAGCTCTTAACAGATCATCCAGCACGCTTAAAAAGCAACTTCCCATCTGCAAATCTGTCTCTCTCTCCTTTTTGTCTAATGAGCTTGAGTTAGTCTGTTCAAAAGCCCAAATGGGCATCTCAGGGCCAATTCAGCAGCAGGGGGTCCGTTACTATAACAACTGACAACTCCTGTGATTTCTCAAAGGCCCTAAAGTACCCATTTGGGAAATGGTTATCGAGCAAGGAGCTGTGGAGGAATGGCTGGGGCTGGGTGCGCATCCAGGACTCCCCTGCACACAGCTGTGTTCACCCACCCCAGCCCTTCCTGCACAGAGAAAACCCAGGCGTCCCACTGCCCCTGCAAACAGCCAAACCAGACCCTTCCCAGCTCCCTGCGTGAGAAGATAAAAGCCCACAAGTCGACAATGGGAGGAACAGCAGCGGCACGCTAGGATTTGGTGTCAGTAGATCTCCTTGTGGGCTCCCCCCTTGCCCCAGGCCGTGCGTTGCTGGATGAAAGAGCACAGATGCTGTCAGAAAAGTTTTCATATTGATTTTCCTCATAATGGAAGAATGACGAGTGCTCAAAGAGCGATACCAACAGCTAGAACAAGCAACCGGCAGCTGCCCTGAGCTCCACGCTTGAAAGCAAGCTGCCTGCCGTTGGCACAAAGGATGAGCTCGGTTCCCCATGTGGGATAAGAGGGAGCTGATCACAGGCCTGCTCCCTTTTACTGAAAACGACCAGTGCTTGAAGATACAGCACACAAAGGGCCTAATATTTCAGTACCTTTACCTCTGGCACTGGCAAAATCAAATACAACCTGGATCTTTTGCAATAAAAGCTGAAGTGCTTTTCCTGCATTGCCTGGGTTGAGGCAGGGAGATCAGAGGGCTCCAAACCAGGCTGGGCTGCATCCCACTTGCCAGGCACTGATCTGCACCGTCCCCATCCCTCTGAGGCTGTTTGTCATCATACAAGACTAGATGTAGCCGTTCCCAGAGGAAAATGAAGGTGAGCCCTGTTCAGTTTGAGCAGGGCACATCTGGTCACTAAAAAGGGGATGGAAGCTGCAAGAGGATTCAGGCAAGCCACTCACCTCCATGTTTCCCCTCGTCTCCCTGTGGTGTTACCCGTCTCCCAGCTTAGGGTATCTCTCGCCTGTTGGCTAATGCTCGTCACTGCCTGTAATGACAGGAGTTGCACTTTGGGGCACTGTCATCCTCAAGCTCAGTACAAGGACCTGGGATGTGGTCCTCAGGCATCGCTGGGGGCAGTGTCAGCGTGAGCATTCCCATCCTTCCTGCTCATTCTTGCCTTGTGCTGGTCTCTCAGTTATGCTGGTACAACTCTGGTTACTACATGAATCAGACCAGAAGCTAATCTGGCTTAAATCAGGGCACAAAAGCCCCTCTCTTCTATTTTTTTTTAACATGGATTATTTCTCAACCCAGCTCCTCACATGGTTGTACAAACATTTGCATTGGTATCACAGAGGGCAGAGCAAGGGCAGGAACGGAGGAGGCTGCTTGAACCACTGCTGCGGAAATAAATGCTCATGGAACTGCACCCGAGGCGTTCCTAAAATCAACAGACAGGCTCTCAGGAAGTGTTACCACCTAGAATCCTCCACGAGAGCGAAAACGAACAGAATCAGGAATATTTTAGGGTAAGCTGAAAGCAGCTTTTACCATTGTAAGGAAGCAATTTTACAATGGTCTGTAAATTTGCAATGTTCCTTTTTCAATCAGTACAGTAGATGAACAGCACATTGTGGACTCATAAAATAAAACCTGGAGATAGGCTCAAATAACAATCCCAGCACTTTTTACAACCTGCTACAGGCACAAGTTCTTTTCTTCCCGAGTGAAGTTTTAACACTCCTAGCTATGGAGCTGTGCAAGTTCCCCAGACCAAAGGCAGTTTTCCAAGGCAGAGTTATTAGATAAGGTAACTACAATAGTTCTTGGTCTTACGTTGCAGCTTTCACTTCTGTATTACAAATACGGCTGCCCAACCTCCTTCGTGCTGTTCTACCAGTGACAGAACTCAGATGCTGAAATACTGAACACCTGAGCTTGCTCCCAGTGAGGTCTTTGCCCCTGAGTTCAACAGCAACACTGTCAAACCTAAGTGACTTGGCCCCAGGTCACACAGGAAATCAATGAGAGAGTCAGAAAAGGAGCCCATGTCTCCTGGTGCTCAGTGCCATCCCTTTTGCACAGAAAGTGCAGAAGTCCGAGCCTCTGCCACAGAACTCGTCCCAAGGACTGCGTTCAATTCAACAGGATCTTTAACAAACAAAACCAAGAAAACTCTTCCTGTCTCCTAAGTTCTACAGGGTTTTGCCTAAGGAAAATTAGAGGCATCTTTTCCCCAAGCTGTCTCATACACACACATGACTATAAACAAGCAATGAAGCTTGCTTGCTCTTTGAAAGGCAGCAGCTGTGTTGTTCCAAAAATCCCTCCTGAATGTAAACATATTAGCACTGTATAAACAGCCTGATTTAATAAGAAATGCAATACAATATTCCCGCTTTGTCTTTGGGATCACGATGTTGATGGCGGCAATAATTCAAGGTGAATTATGGTATCTGCTCAAAAGAAAGAAAAAGAAAACTCTCCAGCTATAGTTGTGAATTAATTTCTTCCTCTTAGCTGAGAATGAGAAATGGCTATAATTTAGTTCCCATTTGAAAGTTGCTGTTGGCTAAACTCTAAAATCTTAATTGCTTCTTAATATTCTCTGCTTATTCTTCCCTTCGAAACCATAGTCTATAGCATTGTAGTGTTTAGATTAAAAATCAGAATGGAAAACAAACAGTGGAAGGTCACCAGTCAGTCCTAAAATACGCTTCTTCTCTTAAATGACAGAACTTAATGTGTGTCAAAGTATTCTAGTTGATTTCCCAACTCAAGTCACCCTCCTGCACCTCTGTGAAAAAGAAAGCGGCCCTGACCCTGGGTTTCCCTTTAAGTGTCAATACTCAGGACTTGTTCAATTTGCAACAGAATATAGTGGAAGTGCTAGAACAGACATGTTTCAAGCCATATTATGGCTCAGCATACTATAGAACATGCCTTGCTGCAAAAAAACTGAAGTCACACTCAATCTCTAAATAGTTTGGAGGTCACTACCAAACACACTCTGCAATTCTCAGAGCTTGCAGAAAAGGCTGTGAGAATAACAGTGGCAAAGCCTGCAGACAATCCAAGTCAAGTTTTAAACTGACCTTGAAGAACTGCAGAAGGATCTCACGATACTGAGTCTGGGTAGAAAATCACAGATGCAAAACAAATGCCCAGAAATGCAAAAATAATGTGGTTGGGAAACTGCACAATGCACGCGTTCGAAGGGGCTCTACATGAGCTAGTAGCTCTGCAGTGAAAGATCTATCCCAGTGAATAGCTCTCAGAAATACTCAGTGGTTGTCCTTACAGCACACAACTTCAGGAAGCAGTACAAAAGGAATGAAAGCAGAAAAAGAAATACCACTGTGCCACTGCAGAAGAAAATGGTGAATCTACCAGCTGAGTAAAACAAGGATGTGGTCTCCTCACCTTTTCTGTCTGCTAAGACTTAAATTCTCAGCTTGATGCTGAAGTTTCAAGCACTAGAAGTCCTGGGAGCAACAGTCCCCTTCACTATTCCCATGACAGCCCAAGGATCAGCCAAGGCCAGCTTTTCCTCAAGAGGAATCAAAGATGCACAGAAGTAAAGTTAAGCTACAGACATCATTGTCCCTCCTGCCCTGGAAACCCAACTGCCAACCAGCCCCAGCAGCTCCTGGTCATCCCGCAACAGTGCTCTCCTCATTGTTCTGGGATGAAAGCACAAGTTTTAAAGCTTCATTATGCTGACCTAGTTTATTTTCCACTCAACCAACTTAAAATCACATAGCCCTTTTCACAGCAGTGCCATTAAAAGTACTGAATTCAAGGGAACTTTAGTAGAAAGGTAATTCAGAACTGCTGGTTGCCTGCAAGTTCCCATCCCTTTTCATTACTGAGATGGCCATCATGCTAAAAAGACGGAAATGACCCTTTCTCTTTAATATCAATCATATTCTTTCGCCATTTGTCCAGCATCCACATGGAAAAGGAACTGAGAACAGCAAATTACCTCTGCAAGTAAGGGAGTCTCATTCAGAAATGGCACAGATCGTTTCCAAACGTATTCAGTTACAAGAAGTCTCTAATAAACACAGCATGGAAGCTCAACAGATAAAGAGAGGAAAAACTTCATCAAACTATGACAGCTTCCTATCACTCTCCTTTTCAAATATAGGGAACAGAAAATGAAGCCTCCTTACCCCAAGACATCATCACAAAACTTATTTCATTGCTGTATCATGGAATGAATTACAAAGGATCCAAACAGAGATAAACACTTTGCCAAACATTCACAAGCAACTTCCCCAATCTCCTTTTTTTGGTCTCTGGATAATAGGGCATCAGTGCAATGCAAACAAGCAGAAGGCTTCTCTCTGCTTCATTGTTCTGCTTATGTCACCTCCGGTCTCAAATCCCACAAATGCTCAAAGACGCAAAAGTGAAAATATCACTTGTTTTACCCTCAGAATGTTTTGCCAGAGGGTAGCTATGTCTCTTCTGCATTTTCTAGTTCTCTGGGGTTTGTTTTGCAATGCTTTTTCTCACAACAAAACAAAGAACTGCTGTGCAAGAAAAGACCCCTTGGTCCAGCACGCCTGTCCCCTGGAGGGTTATCCTTTCAGAACAAGTGTTTCTCTGCTGTGCATTTCACTACCATGTTTCCCTTACTGAAATATCAGTCTCAAACTCGTTTTCATGCCATTTGCTTTGATAGTGTTATTTAGCAAATTATTCCATATGTTGCCCATTACATTTTAAGCTAAATATTTCTCCCTGAAAATCCCTATCACTGTTCCTTTGAAACTTGCAAATTAGACTCTGCAGTGTTTGAGGATCTGCTTTTTCTTTACTTTAAAACACTCGCAGAGAGAAACATTTTTTTCCCCCTAAGGTAACCACACTGAAAAGGGCACACAAAATGCTGTGTTGCTACTTCAATGACAAGGTCTGCACAACACGAAATGTTACTGTGGACGATTCGTGTTGTAATTGCTTGTTGATTTATCCTAACACACACCTTTACTTTTTCATACGCTCTCTGAACTGGTTAAAAAACTCTCTCAGATCTATGAAGACAGACACAGGAGATGATTTTGAAGCTAAGAATCATGTGCTTTCAAATTTGTTTTATTGTTCCTCAATCTGCCACTTTATGCTTACCTACAAATTTGGACTTCTACATAACATACTTTCCATGTCTATATTAACTTCTCATCTCCACCTTTTGTTTTAGTCACAATTTTACACACACACACACAAAAGACCCACTGCTGTCAAGGGTATTAATGACAATGCTTGTAGTTTTACCAAAGCCACTGATGAATGTTAACTACCCATGCATATTACAGAGAGCAGATACGAAACAATTACTGTCCATATGCAAAATCACAAACATTACTGGGAAAGTGATTCTGTTGCAGTTGAAGTCTTCGCTCATGTAACTTCCTTGATTTATGTGTGTGTTTGCTATTACAAAGAAAATAAAGGTTTTATGAGGTGAATGGTTAGGAATTTTGAAGATAAAAAGTATTTAACTTCAATTAACATAACTTAATTCTAGACTCGGGTAATATTATGATCTACAGTAGAAGCCAGTATTTATAAAAGATGAGTCTCTAACAATTGGTCACTAAGCCAGTGCTTTCCAACTTGAATATCTTCTTGGAGATGGTATTGTTACTCTTGGAGTGAATTCAACACCAATTTTGCAATTATTTCTCACAATCCATTAGTGTCATTGCAGGGAATGGAAACATTTTCCAAACAATGAGAGGTACCAACATTCTTCTTGATAATAGCATTTAGCATTTCATTGCAAAACCTTTCCTCCTCAGAAGAGCATTTTGTATCAACACAAGATAAATATTGTTAACCCTACATTACAGTGCTCCTGTATATACCATATCCTTCAAGGGCTTGTGACTAAGTTTAGTCCTTCAAATGAAGAAAATACATATTGGAGGACAAGACGCTACAATGGGATCTTCTGAACCTTTCCAGTTTCAGCTTTTGTGCACTCATCACTGCAGTTTTATTCATTGTCTTACTGCAGTGATATTAATTACTTGCAAATGTTAATAGAAATGATTTTTACTATTGTCATCTATTTATTAATAGTCTTTCAAATGTTCCCAGCCTCAACAATTTGCCAATTAGCTGTCAGCAAAATGGCTGTACTGAAAAACAGCTTGGTATGGTTTTTTAATTGATTCTCCAGATATTATGATCAATGGACTGTTATTTCTCATCAAAGGCACTTTTCTGTGTCCTGTCTATTCAGATTCTGAAGTAATTCCTAAATAAATGAGGCTAATTCCTGGTTTATCTTCACTACCAGACAAATGAGGTGTCTTTGGGTTATGGTTCTGGCACAAGAAGGTGCTGCAGGTTTTGATTTGCTCTAAATCAAATGCAGACAGATTTGTTGATGCTAATGCTAGTCTCCACAACTGAACCAATGCCCACTGGTACAAAAGACAGTATCTCTCTGTAAGAGCCAATCTTTACTTTACAAGACCTTGCAGGCTGCACTTCTGAACAGTTCACCTATGCTAAAGAACTCCTACTCGGAGCATTTCTGTGTAACGTGAAACAAGCTCATCCTCCTTTCTTGAAGTACAGTCAAAGGAAGGAAAGAACTGCTTAAGATCACACAGGAGGTCTGTGGCAAAGCCACCCATGGAAGCAAGGCCAGTCTCACTGGGCATTTCTCCCACGACCACCTATCTTGAAGCCAAGACAAAGACACTTTTATATATCTATATACATAGAGAGGGACTAATCGTGAAAATATTTGTCGGCATTACAGCTGGCTCTACCATTGCTACAGCTCTACCAAGCTCATGTTCATGACACAAAGCCCCATATTTAAGACAGCTGAATAATCAACCAACAGAGCTGTTTTAGCATTCGAAATGTTATCTAATGCATCTATCACCGTAACATCTAATACTATAAAAAACACAGGACCACATTAAAAGCCGCCACCTGAAATGTGTCTTAAAACATAATCAGTTTCCAGTCAAAAGGGAATAGGCTCACCTCCAGTAGACAAGCACAGCAATGAGAAGAATGAGGCACACGAAGGTCAGTGCTGAGACCACAATAAGCGGGATAATCCATTCCATTTTACCAGGAGAAGGTCTCGTGGCCATGCTGGAGCTGTTCTTGTCAGCTGTGTGTTAAACACATGACAAAACCAATCAGTAAATGGAAAGCAAATTATTGTAGGGAAAAATGTGTAAGCAAAACAAGTAGTTTGTCCATTTTACATGGTATGAATAAACAGAGCAAAGATCTTCTAACTGCAGGGTGGGACTCCATTTGTCTTTAGTCTGAGACATGAGAGTACAAAAGTATGGTGTTTATTGCCACATATGTCTTGGATTTTACTACTGCCTGTAATTACAATCTCACAGACAATTTTAGGACCCTATCGTGCAAGTACCTATTATCAGATGTGGAGTACCCCACTGAGTCATTTCACCCCAGTAACAAAGTAAACGCTCTGCTCCGTCATCAGTGTTTGCAGATAAACGTGCTCTGTTTCTCAGCACTACCGGACAGCCCTGCTTGCAGAGCTCAGTGTAACACTTTTTGCTTCAGAAATGAATTCCTTGGTAACAATCTTAAACTAAAAAAAAAATCCTCAACATGTTGGGTGTCATGCCACATCATTTGCAGAATTGTCACAATCTGGTGAGTTACTGCATACGAAAGCGCTTGTCAGCATATGGATTGTCAAGATGGATGGATGAATGAATGGATAGGATGTGTTGTAACTGACAGAAGACATCATTATGCCACAGCTTTTGAACAAAATTAAAGTTGGTCAATAGCCTGAGATCTGGCCGAGTAACTCCACTTTACTTTTCACATGACACCTCCTTAAAATTACCATATCATATATGAGTATCCAGAGGTTCTGCAAGCACTGGAGCCAGTGAGCACAGACACTGTACCAACGTATTTCTGAAGGCACCTAATTTGTGCAAATTCATGTCGACTTGATGAATAAATTGGTTTAGACAGAATAATAAAAGAAAGATACAGAAGTGGGTTCTGTAGCTTATTCATGTTTCCTAACAAACAGGCGGTAGTTGATCAATACCTGTCAACAGGATGTAATGGAAAAGGATCACTGCAAACAGCTTCAGATTTCAATGAGGACTGAAACGTGCGCACTTGACTTCCACTTTTTAGCCTACGTGAGTCTTTCCTCACCAATGTGCTTCCTTGCCCTCATTCAGTACTGTATTATCATATCTTCTGAAACTGCTGCAAATCCTACCAGAAGAACATAATTGCCTTTTCACCATAGGCAGGCAAAACACAGATAATTGGAAGTCACCAGATGTCACATAATATGAAGTCATACTCTATTTTAATAGCATTTAGATTATACTCCTCCATAGGCAGGAGTAAAATTCAACTAACATGGAAGTAAAGGTTAATTGTAAATGCTTTTGCCTGACTGCTGAAAACAGAGCAAGGCTGCAGGCTGCTGCAAGCCCAGCAAGAAATCTTTCTACTTTTAAGAAGTAGGCTGATGGAGGTAATGCCCTTTAGCAAGCAGCCTAAATGAGGTGCTAATCAGAGGGATGTTTGGGGGAAGTGAACATACACTTTGATTGAACGTCTTTGATTTCCTTGACTAGCAAAGAATAAGGAAAAGAACAAGCCCAAAATTAGAGCAAAGGGTTATTCTCTATATTTGCCAAACTTGCAAAAATCATAAGCCCTGCGGCATCAGGGTTTTTTATTAGTGCATTTCAAATCATTTAACAGCATGAAAAAATTAAGCCTGTGAGGTAAGTGTTACAAATCAGAATGGTAAAAGGGACAAAGCAAAAAACCATGCAATGCAATAAAACTTTGCAGGAGAGTTAAATAGTCCCACCACCTTACATCCATTAGGGCGTTGCTTCATTTTTCTCCAAAGACAGTATTCTGTTTAGTTTCACCACCACATATTTCAACACAAAAACATATGTTTCTGTTTGCATGGGAAGAAAATTAAATTCCATTGTAAGCACAGCATGGGCTAGAGTCCCACTGCACAAATTCTGCAGTGCTCGTGATGCTCCTCTTACCCAGTCTACTGTGGAGAACGCACTTACCTGACCCTGCCAACTCCCTATACCACAGATGTGAGGATAAGAAAGTGTTCAGGATGCTGAGTGCCAAGAATAGCAAACGCCATTCCTGGATGCTGATGGCTGGCCCTGAAATTCCAGTTGGGAATGCCCAAGCAGTGATGTGCTTCAATAAAAAAAGAGACTGATCCTGTGCTGGCTTAGGTGTTTTCCACGGCTTAAGTGTTGAGAGAGCTTAAACAAACCAACGCCAATAAAAACTGTACTAGAATGACAGCTGAGGTCAGAAGAACAGCAGGGCAGCTGGAGTGTTGGCGCTTGTCTCTGGAGTGTCATGGCAGAAGAGCCTAAGGAAAGGCAGCACACTGGATAACTTGGAAAAAGACTTGCAGAAAACACACACAGAAACCAAGCAGATCTCTGCGTTCATCATTTCCTGTTCCCCTACACTACAAAATATTATAAAATAAAAAATAGTCATCACTTCACTCTTTTCCAAAGCAAGAATGTTGATCCTTGGTAGTGTCAACAGCATATCCTTGTAACGGTGCCCACCATACGCTGTACTTGGGAGGGAAGAAAGCTTAAAAAATGGACCAGGAAACTCCATTTTTGCTAAGAAATGTAAACAGTTTCCAGTGGCATATGCCTTCTTTGAATTAATTCAGTTTGCCTTTTACTGGCTTGGAACCCATCCCAGTAGGAAGGAATAAAAATTATTACAGCATATCTGTTTCAGGAGGTCCCACACGATACAAGCCCTGGCACTGCTAAATCCACTCCTCTGTCTGGAAAAACCCACAACTCTTGTGAACCACCCATTCAGCAGTTCCACCCAGGCCCTGGATGGATGAAGCACTGGCACAGAGAGCATTAGAGGGCATTAGACAGCAAGAGAGGCTTTGGCAGTGCAGCTCTTGCACAAAGGTCAAGGCAAGAAAGGGGCATTCTACACTTTGTGAAATGTACTGATTTTCCATGTTTTCTTGGTAATCGGTTCCTGAGAATAGAAATGTGTTTATTTCCCTTAAGTAACACTGCTTGCTATAATAAGCAACCACAGCTGCAATATATAACCCATCTACCTTTATCATCCCTTGCCATTGCACAAATCACCAGGACAAAGTCCTGTTTGTTGTACCGTTGCAGATACCATTAACCTGGACAATATGTGTGTTCTGCAGGCCAAAAGAAAACCCTTGCTGCCAAACTGCCTCTGACCATCCAGTCTCTTAAAAGAAATTCACCTGCTCATCTTTCCTTTGAGTAAATGAAGTTATGGACTTATATAAAGGTATCAATCCATTCTGGAAAATAGCATGGGCCATATTATTAAATGATGAAAAGGCAAACCTGTGTTTTTAAAGAAAGTATTACTTTTGATACAGGCTTGTGCCATTGTGCAGCTATATGCTTCTTATTTCTTTAAATGCAATCCTTCAGTAGTCATACTTGCAGGCTTTGCACAACTAAGGATGGCTTTTCACTGTTTTGTAAACTGATACCAATCATATTTAATCCTGATGTCAGATATTCAAAATTCATACTGCTTGCAAACACTGAGTAATTCAATGCTTTTATTTTCAAGCCAATCTGCTGTTTGCTCCTGTAATTTGCCATGCAAAGTGTCTCATGTGCCACACAAAAATACAGTTTAATAATCCTTGCCACGTATGGAGAAAGAATTACACAGATGTTTCATTATATTAATGAGGTTATAACCAAAAGGCTTTTGTAACCTCAGACCTGGCAAAGTCTGTTCTAAACCACTAAATCCAGGCTCTGCTTAAAGCACACACCAGGTTTGAAATGTAACTCCTCACATCATGATCTCCCTACAAAGCCCTCTCGTGGGAGGAACTCGGCACAGGCGGGTGAGCACTGAAGGATGGGAGGACCTGGCTGAAGTTTGGATCAAGGGCCAAACCCACAACCTCTGTTCTCAGTCCTAGCTCGTGACACAGGCAAAAGCCCCAGCTGGATGCTTGTTCCTTTGCTCATAACAGACTATTTGTTATCTCCCGTCAAATACAAAGGCTGTGTTTAGCTGTCCGCACAACAAACCAGAAGCCTGCGGTTTGGTATCTGCTCTAGCCTGAACTGAATCGTGCTGGTTCTCTTTCTTTTCTGTTTTGTTTTTGGTAAAGCATCATTCTAATCGCTGTTTTTCTCATGTTCAGGTTTGAGAGCTGTGGACAATGCTGAGCAGCTGCATGTGTAATAGCTGCAGATCAAAGGTACAATTAGTATAATGTGGGCACCAAAACCAAGAAAAGGACGAGCAGGAAAATGAAAGAGGAGAATGCAAGCAAGCGTTCAGTGACAGAAGAAAATCATTAGCATTGGCTGATGCCACCAGACAAGAAGAGGCCAATGCCATTTGGAATATAATAATGACACGGCCTCAGGAGAGGTGTGTGTGTATGTGCCTGTGAAATAAGCACTAAAAGAAAATGAGCCTTGCTGTACTAATTGGCCTCGCACTTTCCCTGTAATTTCTCATGTGTTCCCTCTTCTCCTCTAATCATCCACACTCACGAGTACTTCCCCATTCAGTTATCTGCTTACAACTGCTAATTTGATTCTATATAATTAATTTTACAAGTGTACATTGTTATGAAACAATTTTCTGCTCTTTAAAATGATTGAACTTTCTGCTCACAAAAACATTTCTGAAACCCTGACAGCTTCTTAAAAACTGCTTTCCTGCAGAAAAGATGCATCCAAAAAAGTTCCTGCCCTCTATGGCATACAATAAGCTGCAGGAGTTCTTTCTGCTCACTTTGGAAGTGGCCTTCCCCCTCCTTTAACTGTCCTGATGCTCAGGAATGCTTTCAGACACTCCTGGCAATGTCCTCTTGGCTTTGCTGGTCATTGTCTTGATATAAAGTTTACCCTGTTATGGAAAACCTTTAAGGCTCTTTCTCATAGGAAGAGGTCTTGCTTATGTCTGGAGTTTCACTGAACTGCACTCCTTGTGTGACCTAGGTCAGGTCTGTCTGTATGAATTGCCAATTTCCATAGTACTGTGGGAAACAGTTTAGCTGAAGCAATTAGTCTTAGGCTTCATGCTAGTGCGTGATTGATGGGCCAATTCACCAGCTGTGGGTTTTGCTGGCAAGAGTCTTCAGTAACCTAGAACCAGCCTGGAGGAAAGCTCCTTCTGCATTCCCAAGAGTCATCTTGCAGGGGTAGCACTCCCAACAGGCCAGCCAGGCCTTACTCAGACACATCTAGTAAAGCATCTGGGCAAATTCCAGGTTAGGCAGACTTTAGCTAGGCACTGCAGATACCTGGTGACACAAGATGCAAACAAAAGGACTTGCCTGAAGAAACTCTGAAGGACGAAGTCCTCCCACCTGGTACAAAGAGATTCAGGCTTAAAACCTCTGTCCCACAGCCAGTAAGACACATCTCAAAATGTTCTCTTTCACTTATCTTTTCCTCCAGCTAACAAGTGATGGTTATTTCAGATGTCATTTCCTACACGTGGAAGCCATTTCATAAAGACACAGTGCTCTTACTAAACTATCATCCCTCCATATATAAGCATGGAAAACCTAATGTGCAGAGTCCTTTCAAGACTGATCGTCTTTACGTGCAGTCTTCAGGCAGGGTCACTCCAACCTCCAATCCTGCAAGTGAGCAGAGCTCTTAAAAGAGCCTGTCTAGTAGGAGGCAAAGCTGCGCTGAACTTCTTTCAGTGATAGTTCTCTACGTGCTAAAAAGAGACAGAAATCACTACAGACGAAAGCGGTACGATTCACAATAACCAGTAAGTACTTTGTAGGAATATTAACAATATTTCCCCATCTCATTGATTTTAATCTTTTATCTTAACTTCATCACAGAATAAAAACCAATCTAATAAACAATTCCTTTGTCATGAGCTAATAAAGAAGACCAACTACCCAATTCCTCCAATTTATTAGGCTGAAAATAGGCCATGAGGCTCCTTCCAGGTCTTATATAATGGACACTGTACTTGGACCATCCATGAAACTGGCACATGAAAAACAGAGAAGCATAAGGCAGGAAGAACTGAAGACAGCTATTTCAGAGGTAGATTTACCCAAGCAGATTTAATTGTTGGGGTTTGAACCTAAACGGTGCTGAATGCTTACTCCCAACATTGCAAAGCATGGCTAGGACAAGTTCCCTCCTTCCTGATAAAGCGGTGATTGAGGCCGGTGGCATGTTGAAAGCTGCCTGACAGTCATCTCAAACCATATCCAGTGGGAGCACTGGACTTTGAAGAAGATTTCCAGTTGAGGAGTAAGAAAACCAGCAGTGTATTGTGAAAAACTCAGCACCACCTGGTGCAGGTTTCTTGGCCTCTGCATTGTTAATCTGATCTCTTACAGAACAGTCATGATTCACAGCATTAGAGTCATGTCAGGAGTTCTGTAACAAATGTTATTAGAGATTGGATTGAGCTTTGTTCTTGAAATTGGTTCTGAGCTATAACTGAGTGCACAATGTCTGCAGTTTTGTGTTTATAGATGTAGGGAACAATAAATATGGGAGGTTTTTTCACAGTACTCTGACTCTAGAGCAGCTTTGATGGAAAAACAAGAATACAGAAGAGTCTATAGATTAGCAAAATAAACAGTAACAGTAAAAAAAACCCAAACAAAAAGATGTGCACTATCTTATAAATGCTGTGCTAATACACATAATCACTCAGATAAACTCATCACTGTATCTAAATCTCAGTCCTTACTCTGCAAATAAATCCATAGGCCTGCATTCCACTTGCTTATTGCAGTTATAAGATCTGAGCCTGGAGCTCCCCAAGCAGAAACATGTGCCTATGCACTGGACTTTCTGCAAACACTGTGTTTGCATAAGCCTGTGCAGCAAATCCTGACCACGCAGGGCTTGGTGCACATGCAGATCACCCGGGCATGCCTCCAAAAGGTCATATTTGCTGTGTACATACTGTGGAGTTGGGACATGCATCCAGAGCTGGTGTGTACAGGAGCACTGGTAATTCTCAGCAGGACAAACATAGAAAATACCAGACTCTGCCCGGCTAAGCTTTTATTTCCCCTTTTTAATAGTTAAAACCAAGCCCTAGTGCCAGAGGTGCCTTGTCTTGGAAGATCAGAGCATATAGGTTTTGTGGTGGGAAATAAACCAGCAACGATCCTGTATTTGGGAGAATGTCTCAAAGCCCCATCAAGGAGAACTCTGCAGATAAACTAAATTTGCTTATAGCCTATATAGCCACCTTCCCATGAAACCCCAGCTCAGCACAACACTCGCTCTTGCAAATTAATTTCACAGCTATAGTTCACTGCATTCCCTATATTTTTAAACACAATTCTTAATGCAGCATGTTGGGGGTTAACATTTTTCCAGGCTTTTCTTTCTGATAAGCTCCAAGGACCGTGAATGTGTCCCAGGAATACAAAAGGATGATTCCTCCACCTCTAGTCTCACCAATACCAATTTGTGGGTTGGGTCCTGCCCATGGGATGAAGCCAGGCACCACAAAAATGTTGTATATACTGGAAATTAGTAAGGAATGCGAATTGTGTCATTATCTATCCCCAAAATTCCCATTTGACAGGTTGGATGAGGCTTGGAGCAACCTGGTCTGGTGGAAGGTGTCTCTCCCCACGGCACAGGGGCTGGAACTAGATGATCTTTAACTCCAATAGCCTTATGCTGGTAAAACCAGTTTTCCTGGAGGTCACTCACCTGGGTTAATGGTGATGAATTTGTTATCTGAGGGGTATTCCTCTGGAAACCTGTCCTGCTTCGGAGGGGGTCTTCTTGTTGTCTCTGGTCTCCTTGGGATCTTCCCCAGGTACAGCTCCTCGGTGAACGCTGGCGGCACTTGGGTGGATGGGAGCTCCTGGGGCTGAGTGTCTGCTTCGGCAAAGCTCTCCTCCTCGGCACCTCCAGCCGTGGGGACGTTTTGGCTCGGTTCTTCCCCCGATATGGTTTTATTTCCTTCCTCCTCAGCAGTCCAGTTGCGGGAAGCCACGGCCACGCTGGGCTCCGTGCTACTGCGCGCCTCCGCAGCCGCCGTCACCCGGCTTTTCTCCTTCTTCTCAGCATCCTTTTCTTCCTCTTCCTCGTGCTCCCGCTCCCCATCCTCGCTCTCACTCTTTTCATCCTTCTCCCCCTCCTCGGCCCCTTCGCTGTCCTTTGTCAGCGCCGAGTCCCGCTCTGGCCCCGGGGAGGCGGCAGCAGAAGCCTCGGTGACGGCCACCACAGCCCGTCCTGCCTGCTTGCTGGGGGCAGCCGCCGCGGGGAGCCGGGTTGGCCACACACTGCTGGGGAAGGAGGAGATGCCGCTGCCGCTGAAGCCCAGCCCTGCCAGCAAGGTGCTGGTCACCACTGAGGCCACAGTGGCCTGGCTGCCGCTGGAGGAAGGCCCCATCCCCGTGGCCATGGACACGAAGGAGAAGGGGAGCCCCGAGGAGGTCCATGTGGAGGAGCCAGAGCTGATGGGAGCCATGTCGGCTGAGGAAGCAGGAGATGCTGTGGGCTTGAGGTGGTCAGCAGCAGCAAAGGGGAAGAAAACACAGCAGAGAGCATCAGCAGGGGTCCCAATGTGCTACCTGGGGTGATTTTTCTTTTGCTTTCCCCTCCCTTTCCACACACACTCCATTCTGGTTGCTGTTCTCTTAAAATGAATGACTTAGCATCAGCTGGATGCAGGACCAAGTCAGGAATGGGACATGCTACAGAGCTACACAGCAAACCACGAAGGGAGAAAACCTCCCCACATTCACCGCTCCCAAACAATCATCATCATAAAAAACCCTCTTTATCCTTATCTTTATTTTACAGTGGGACCTTCTCCACCCACGTCACCAGTGACTTGTGAATAACGTTTCCTCTCAGGGGTGAGGAGGATGTAAAGGAGTTTAATGAGTTTAGCTGCATTACTCACAGCACTTTAATCCTTAGAACACAGAAGCTTAAAAATACACCGTTACATAAGGGCTGTCCCAAAATAAGGGCTGTGCTGCCAACGTGAGCATCCGTGGCTGGTGGGTCTGCTCTGACAGGGAACTCTGGATCTTCCCACACACATCGGGAGGGCCTCGAATGGTACTATTTTTATTGCCTTCATTTACCCATTAGCATTATTCTGATGCTGCTGTAAGGCATTGCTCTTGATAGGAAAGACCTGCAACACGGCTGGCTGGGCACCTGTGAAGGACCTGGAAAGCATCAGGAGCCCTTCAGCAAGTCAATACAATCTCTATCTGGACCACCAGGATGTGACACCCATGTATATACTCAATCTTCCCCATATACAGCGCTCTCCCTGGCCACTACCAGTGACCCATAGCCAGGGCTTGCACTGCCTGTGTCCCTCAGGTTGCTGAGAGGAAACAGCGAAGGAACCATGGACTTGGCATCCTCTGCACCCTGCCACTGTTATTCTATGTCAGTCCAGTACAGGCATGCTCGCACGTGGGTCTCTGTGCACATGTGCATGCCCTACTGGAAATAAAAGATCTTGGTATATACTACACAATTCCCCTTCCTGAATTACATGTGAAAGTGACACTGAAGTGAATTGACTAAGGAGGAGTAATTCTGTGGAAAAGCTGAGATCAGCCCAGACAACATGACCACATTCTCTCTCTGACTTACTGAAAAATGTCTGACATTACTGAATTCATCAGCAGGAGGAGCATTAGCTGGAAAGATATATGCATCAGAGGACAAGCAAGGGTTAAATAGGCACTAATGAAGGTTGAACTAAGCCGTAAAATGTTTATTTTTGGAACTGAAAGTTATAGCCTAAGAGTATTTCTACATCTCGGCAATTCCAAGTTCCAGGCAGGCTGCGTAGCTGAAATGCTGCAGCAAACCAAGGAAGGCAGCTTTCTCACATTATTTTTGACCAGCTGCAATCACAGAGAACCTGAGATCTCAGAAGAAAACGTGTGCTTTAGAGATTTCAAGCCAAAACTTTAAATAAGCATCTAAACTTTTGGGTGCTTATCAGTGTGAATCCCTAAGGCGCTGTGAGATTTGCTTTTTGCTGGCATGTACAGCCTCCAAGCTGGACTAAGCATTAAAATTTGACAGCAGATTTTATATGTCTGTAATACTTCTATACATCATTAAACAAACATTAATCATTCAAATTCAAGCTTTGTATGTGTTATTCGCTTACTAGGGAGTATATCAAACTGGAACAGAATAAGACCAGAAGCAATGTACTTAGAGTAAATTCAATAGTATGAATTCAGTCCATAAATTTTACTGAACATTTCAGTATACAGAACGCCAAGAAATTTAGGTTATGGATAGTTTATATTAAATAACCTAATAAGATGCTTTCAAATCTGAAACTGTATTCCAGTTTTACTGTAAATCTATCAACGTTTCTGATTCTGGAATACAAAAGCTTCAGTGACTTGTTACAGCCTAATCTGAATTAGAATTATAACAAAGAGCCCTTTAAGGCTTTATTCACGTAGTGGCAGGTATCTTTAAAGTATTGGAACAGTCAAGTTGCTGTGTGTGAAGCCTTATTCCTGTTGCACGTAATTCTGATCATACAGTTAATAAAGAAATTAAATTTAATTCCACAGGTCATCATTAAGATTATAAATCCCCTCTGAATGGGTTGAACACATCTTTGGGAAGACTTCTTAACACTTAGTTCTCCACTGGTCAAAGGCTCTTGGGGCATGAAGCTAGAAAACCAAACCCCTTCCAGTAACAGGTTCCTTTATAAAACCTTTTGGTGCAGGTCTGAACCACCTCCCCAGGAAAGCTGGGTCCTGGCGCAGA
The DNA here is from genome assembly GCA_026283785.1 of Coracopsis vasa. Classification (NCBI taxonomy): domain Eukaryota; kingdom Metazoa; phylum Chordata; class Aves; order Psittaciformes; family Psittacidae; genus Coracopsis; species Coracopsis vasa. Next base: position 4,714 of record JANHGB010064325.1, on the reverse strand, counting down.
TTTACAACATCGTGCTGCCACCTGGTGGGAATGCCACCCCAAAATCACTGCTGCCCATTCACGCTCCGCACTGATTTATGGCCCACCATAAATATGGACTTACCACTCCTGTTTTCACAATTCTGGTCCCCTCGAAAATTCGAGTAGTGTTAGCTGAGAAACAAAGAACAACAGCGTGTCAGTGGACCGGGAAGGGAGGCACTGGTAAAATTGCTTAATCAGTTCGTGAATATTGCCACCACAAAATAGGTATGTGGGTCTCTGTAGTAAAAGCAACTCAAGCTCGTTTGGTGTTACCTTACTTTGTACTTGTGTCTAAAGATAGATTCATTTGTCTTTAATTACTCAGGCCTGGCAATGCTGGTTTAAGTGCACTGTCAGAAAACACATGCTCTCCTTCAAACTCAAGCTGGATGAGATGTCCTGACTTGCACAAGAAGCAAGAGCAGCTGATGATACTACTTTTTTCTGCCCTTATGATAATATTATCATTATTTATTGCAATTTATCTCAACTACAACTATAGGCTTCTGAAGAATGTTTTGAAAGCTCAAGTGGATTCTTTTTCTAGGTTAAATCTTGGGTACAGCCAAAGATTAAAAGAAGAGCTCCTTTTTGGAGAGACATGGAAGGAAACACAACATTTACTCCCACCGATGTGTGTCTTCCACTGCTTCGAACACTGGCTAGAGTACCCAAAGAGTATCCAGCAAAACTGTTACTAATGATTTACTCTTAACTGTAATTAAACAGGTATTGTGGTCAAATTTCAAATATTTTTTCCATTCTATTATCTGCCAAGAGAGGCCATAATCAGTAACATCCAAGTTTCTAACTCCTGCCTGGCACTTAAAATGAAGTCCAAAACACTGTGCTGAGATACGAAGAAGCTGAGAGCTACACAGGAGATGTTGCTTGGATAAGACATTTCATGTTCAATCCCTGTTCTCTCTGCAATGCTGCTAACACTGTGGCATGACACCGGAACATAACTAAATTGTGTCCACAGCTTGATGTCCTTCAGATGCTAAGTGTTAACAGAGCAGGATCAAAACCTCCACATTTTCCAAAAATCACACTGAAAGATGCCTCTGTTATTTTGGTCCACATACAGCCTCTAATCCAAGTGACTTAACTCTTTGCTTCATTTAAGGATTTCAGTTTTTAACTCTCTGCTTGTTTTGTTCTTCCACTACCCCTTCCAAGGTTATATCTATAAATCGGAGTGGGAGGGAATGCTCTCAACAGAGGTGAATTTTGACCACTTTAATAAAGAAGTAGTAAGAAATTCCCAGGAAGGAGCAAAACTTTGGCACTTAAAAAACTGGAAAACATCAAGTTCTTCTACCAAATCTCAGTTTCATCAGACTTCTCCAACAAACTTAAAAGGAAATCCATGACAAAGGACAGCTTAGCCTCCAGTTATTTTGCTTTCATTTAAATAGGCATGTTTTGGAAATCACTGAGGTTGTGCGCATGGCAAAACCTGAACGTTTTCACATGTTGTTGTCAAGGTAGGACTGATCTCCTTTCCTCTTTACATAAACCAGACACCGATCAGACTCACGTTCTCCTACAGCTGTGCCTCTGATGCATAAGCACTCTTTGATGAATTAACTTTAGAAAACTATACCAACAAAAGCTCTGAATTCTCCTAAAACCTGACAGACTCTGTCAGCAGAGAGGCAGAATAGCCTGCCCTGTAGGCAAATGCAGGCAAACCCCCATCATTTCAAACAGGACTCTGATAAAGTCAATGTCCAGAATCCAAAATCAGCATTGCCTACACGCATTCAAACATCTTTAGAAACCATTCCACACAATATTTTGCACTCTACAAAGAAAATGTTAAACAAACAAACAGTCACTTAATGTAAAAATATGTATGTGGTTTTTTTACCTTGAAAGAGCATAGTCTGGCTAAAGTCACTACGCATTTCATTTCGGCAAACTGCTTGAACTCTGAACAGATAAAGGATGTCAGGTGAGACATGGCTAATGATGGCCTTCTGTTTAAAAAAAATAGATATTATTCAGTTTTTTACCCCCACAGAACTGTCCACGAGCAGTTTGAAATATATAAAGCATTGTGCTAACACAAGGACATTTATGCCATGTAAAACAAACTTATTTCTAAACAGGAATATTCACTGGTCCCCTGGAAGAGGGCGAGGCCAAAGTGATGCACCCAACCTCTGCTTACTCTGCCCATGAGAAAGAAATGAGTATGTCCTACACCTCCTCTCATGACAGCCTTCATGCATGGAAGTCCGCTTTCCTTAGAAAAGAATACATCTCAAATCATTTGACCTTACAGGAATTAAAATGAGATTTTTATAGGTGGAGATCCAAGTCCCAAACAGGGGATAAACCCAGAGAAGTCACTGCATGTTCAAACTGACTGCTTATTTTGCAACAAACTGGCTATGGCAATTCGGTGTCAGTGGCCTGGTACAACATGATGGCTCAGCACACTGGGCTGGGATGTCCCTGCTTACTCTTAGACCTGAGACACTGCCCTGCTGCCTTCCACATAGTCTTTTGTGTTGCTTTAGTCCTAAATCACATCAAGATCATGTCTTGCAGCAGACAGCAGCAGTGGCTGTGTTGGTCACTTGAAATACCAGTGATCTCTTTAGCAAAACACTGTCTAGCTCAGTTTCAAGACGGGACAGCCCAACTGCCTCTGCCAGAGCATTGAAAGCAAATTGCACTTTCCTCTGAGAAAGAGTTTCCTTCTCTTGCCCCTAAAATAGACTAAGCTGTCATTGCTTTCTTAACCTCCAAGCTCTGCTGCACAGCGCAGGGTCTCACTGCAATTTATTTCCAAGCTATCACTCCATCACACCCCCTTCACTTCTAATTATTTCTTTTACATAAACCAGGACAATTTCACTATGCCCACCTCATTTTTGCTGATTAAGGCTCTCCTCCTTATACCTGATGAATAAAAATCTCCCTTAAGAGTGTGAAGTTATGACAAGAGAGAGGTTACAATACATCATAACCTTGGGTGCCTTTCAGTAGATTCCTGTCTGATTTTGTGAGGCAGATCGTTCCCTAATGTGACCCAGATAACAACGTCTAGTGGGGAAATTGAAAATATAAATGGAAATGAAGTAAAAGAATCTTCATCTAAGGGAATAAGAGAAGTATTATTGTATAACTGATTGAATGGGCCTAGAGGACTGTGTATGTGAAAAAAAAAACCCAAACTCTTACAGTCATTAGGAATAACACTCTGTGCTGCTGCATTTTTCATGTGCATATACAATTACCGATTTCATTATTCTAGAGGCTTTCTTTGATTAACAATAAACGGAGGCCTTTCAAATCCGAATGTGTCACTTTGATTTTATATGCAGAGAATGTTAAAGACCGGTACAATACTTGCTTCCACTTAGACAAGAATGACAAGCAGATCAAATCCTAAATGGAGAAGACAGATCGGTGTTTCCATCTGCTCTGGAACTGTCTCACTCTTCCCTCTTTTTCTCCTGCTGCCAGATATAGGCAGGGCTTGTACAGGGCTACTCTGAAATGATCTTATAGCCCTGACCACGCACCTCGTACTGCTGGCAGCACTTGCTGCCAGAAACTGCTCCAAAGACTGCAAGGGGCTAGGCACAGTGAAAAGCCTGAGCCCAGGAACAGATTTGGGGGGATCAGGCTTTTAGTGTGAAAATCTGTGAGCTGAACACAAGCCAAAAGGTATTGAGAGCCCAACCGCTTCCTGAGCCAGCTGCTTCTCACCAACAGTGTATGAAAAAGCGTCTGCAGATTTAGTCCTTTATGCACTCCCATAAACTATAAATTCACACTCCAGTGTTTTGGGTAGTCGTTAGGCAATGTTCAACTAAAGCTGAACGTTTTAATAGTAATTCATTGCCAGCCAAACACTAGCCTGTCTATAAGGTAACAACTGCTTTCCTCCTCTACTTCCTCCTACTGGGAAAAACAACAACATAAGGATAGCTTGATACGTATGTCTGGGGTTGATGCTGCGGTTTTACCAGGTCCTTGTCACTGTCCTTGGTGAAAGTCTTCTCCTTTTCATCTTCATTTTTAGTCCAGCTGTATGAGATCATGTAGTTCATGATCGGAGGGTGGTAGATGGTTTCTGGTTGGTTCCAGGTTACAAGTAATGCTGTCCTGTTCACAGGCTGCACTTTCATGTTGACCGGGGGAGTGCTGCAAGCTAAAAAACAGATGGAAAACACATGAAGCCTTCCTAAATATCCAAGAGAAAATAAACAGGAAGAACTGTGCCTCGCTTTAAAGAGCCAAGATTTACTTTAATGCCCTTACCTACAGTAATAGCTTAGACTGCAATCCACTGAGACCAATGGGATTTAATACCACCTGCAGCTGCTTTCTGCTCTCCAGAGTAAAGGGAGCAAGAGAATCCCTTCTCTGCAGGCAGGTTGCTTAGTTCTCGACTTATTTTCAGTCCTGACATTTGCACACACACTTTAACTCGGTCACTTAAGAGCTCTGCAGTGGAACATTAGGAAGTCAAATCACCCTGAGCCCCAGCTTCCCTGATCCACAGTCTTCTGCTGTACGATGGAGGTGAACGCTCCTGTGTGTCTGCACACCCTGGAAATAGCTGGAACCTCACTTTATAATAATAGCTTTGAGACCTCACTTGGAGCATTGTGTGCAGTTCTGGTGTCCTCAACATAAAAAGGACATGGAACTGTTGGAACAAGTC
>JANHGB010064321.1:1165-15221 GCA_026283785.1 Coracopsis vasa | reverse complement strand
CATATTAAGTAATTTTTAATTTATGTCCCTAACTTACAGTAAGAGGCATCTGATTTGGAGAATCCATTGCCATTTACAAAGCTATACACTACTTTCATTAAAATGCAATCCTTAAGCAGACTGCATTCCACTTAAAGGACTGGCGGAAGGAGGACTAAGAAGAGAGTGAATATGAAAGATAGGAAAAATGTTGCTGTTCATTACAATTTTCCATTTTTGTTGAAGCGCAGCAGGAGAGCAAAGCCACAGGCTTCTCTACTGCTCTTGCATGCCAGGAGGGATTATGCAAACACTGCAACCACCCAAATCTTATTTAAATTATAGTCATTGTTCCCCCTTTAATGGTTATACTTTTGCCTGCTTTCACTCAAATATTGCTGCATCTTGCTTTCTGCCAGCATAGTCCCAATGGGAGTCATCAACCCTTAATTATAGATGAACAGATCTTTGAAAAATACCTCTGGAAAAAAAAAGTGGAAAAGAAAGCAAACTTTAAGTGCCATCTAGTGGCTGATTTACTAAAACCATTGAATAAATCCAACAAATTCTTAACATGACAAATGGTAATATCATTGTAGCCGAACTGAGGAAGCAGTGCTTAAATTCATGACTACTAAAGACCAGGTTAATACTTCGGGGAACCAAGAAAAGGCCTAAAGACCAGCGGTATCGTTACCATAATTCTTCTTTTTTCTTTTGCCCATAAGTGGGAAGTTCAAATGGTAGGAATTGTACAGTGATCACCTGTTCCTTCAAGACCCTCATCAGCTGATCAGCTTATGGCTTGCTAAGGAAATACAAGTCACGTATTTCAGTCTAAATCAGAAAATAGAACCTTTCAGGTCTCGAAATAGAACCCAAGCCATAGGGGTGAATCTGGAGCTGAGCATCTGAATTCAGAAGTTACCTTCTCTAAATTCACCTGGGGTCAAAGGCCAGACTTTCTCTCCCTCTGCTTGTAACAAGTCAAATCCATTCCTAAAAGAAAGGGAGCAGGTTGTCAGTTAGCAATGTCCTCTTCATTTCCCTGCAGGAAAAAGCTATTTTCTGCTGTAGATGAGAATTCCCAACAAATTATTTTTCCACTGCAAAAACTCCATGTTCCATTTACACAGAGGACATCCCACAAGATCATTCCCCAAGCTTTAAGTAACTTCTCTTGGGAGATATGTCCCCTCTCCAACAGTAGCTTTGTCTGAACCTGTTCAGTGATAATGGAAAGCAGCCCAGCATAATTATTACTTAATGTAATATTAATTTTGTCTTTTTGCAAATAGCACTATATTTTGGAGCTTTACATCTCTTCAGTTTCATACCTATAGTGAGCCCTGGGGATCACACCCCAGTAACAAGTTCTGGAGACAGGAATCTGTCTAGATAGAACTGAGATCTATGCATGTTAGTGTCTAGCTTCTCAGGAGGTTGGCTGCTCAAGCATGTTCAGCTTTTCATTGAATTACAAAACTAATTTGCAACTAATTAATTTAGGGAGAAGGTCAGATCTCATATATAGTAATGAACAAGATCCACGTGTTTCCCAGTCCTCTTTTCTTTCTGCTAATATAATAATTTTACACATTCTGATTTCTGTTTAAAAGAGGATCAAACGTGATAATTAAAGCTTAAAATGTACCAGAATAAAGAGGCAAAACTTAAACCTTGCCGGAGAAGTGCTGATTTATCTTTTCTCCCTTGCTTACAGGGAGAGGGTGATTTTTATGAGTCAAAGCTAGGGAAAGTTAACTTTTACAAGATACTGTTTTGTGCCTCCTGTGTATGTTGCCAGATACCAAGATAAAATACTTTTGTAGCATAGGTATTATTAATGGAAAAACAGAACACCAAAATAATTTCATACTAATGAAATCCTGGGACTTTCTTTAAAAAAATTAAAAAAGAAGAGGCAGCATAGTTTGAACCAGAAAGTAGCAAGTACTGCTAGAATTCTCTACTCACTGCCAGTACAAAAAGTTTCTACAGATTTCAATACAGATCCTGGTCTGCAGTAGCAAGTATTGACTTAAGAACTTTCAATACATTGGTATGTAATTCTTGTTGCCTGGTTAGAAATATTTCTCTCCTATAGATTTGATACTCTTATTGAAGCAAAACCCCAACACTAAAAGGAGCTATCAGAATTTGTTACCCTAGTGCAATGGTTTGATGCACAGAGAGTTCAGTGTGGAGGTGAGCTTGAAAGTGTTTGTTGTGTCAGATGGAGAGGGTCCTACTGGCAAGAGCCTTGCAAAAATCTTAAAACTCATTTCATGGCTCTATAGGCAAGTATTGAGAAATGGTGGAATGGAACTCAACTATCCCAATTGTCAAAATAAGGGAGCCTTTTTTGGTAATGACAGTCTGTATGCTGACAACTTACAGCAGGCATGGGTTTGTAAATTTATGCTTCTTCCTTGTGCATCTGAGATAGCTTCTGAGATAGTGCTTTTTCTAGCAAATACTATCCTTTCTTACATTAGAACCTGAAGTATTACTTTCAAAATGGAAACAAGATCAGTTTCCAACAGGTACAACAGATAAGTATCAACTTTTTCCTTGTAGGCTGCTGCTTCAAGCGAGATCATCTTGTAATATCTTTTAAGAAGGACTTTCATCAGTGCATCCCCTGCTGTTTTTTTGCTTTGGGGATAGAGAGGGAACAAAAGAGGAGCCTAAACTTGCTCTCAACTTACTGCAGCTAGAGAAAACCATTTTACACAAAAGGATAACAGTTATTTTAAGGTCTTTTAATATCTTTTGGTAATTGAAGTTCCTTTTTGGCAGGTTACAGAACAGAAGGAACTTAGTGTTAAGATCACCTTTTCCAATTCATTTAAAACATCACTGATAGGATGTGCTTCTTGCTTACAATAGGCTTTAGTGTGCCAAACCTGCACACTGGGTATGCAAACGGAAGTACCGTGTTGTGGTAGGAGTGGAGGGGGAAAAGAAAATGCTGATAAGCATATAATGCACATGGAAGAAAGGACTTCCACCCTAGTAAAAGATGACTTCTTTCAACACTGCCAAGTCATTGTAATCACTATCCTATGGTTCAAGGAATCTCAGTTCTGCCATATTATATTTTATTTTCCGCCTCCTTGGGGAAGTGGGGGCAAAATGTATCAAAAATGCAGTATTTTGGGCATACTTCACAAGGACATGAAGCTAATACCAAGGAGATTATTAAAATCTGAGTCTACCAAGAAGACTGGTGTGAACATCTTAACCTACGAAAAGGCCTACCTTTCCACTGCTGTGACCTTTCAGCTAAGGAAATCTAAAAAGAGAATACAAACAGATACAGGGGAAAAAAAATACATTTGAGAGCATCACAGCCTTTTCTAATCCTTTTCTGTAAGTGGCCAAATACTCAAGATTCTTTCCTTTTGTCCCTTCTCGTGTGTGCATGTTCTTCCACCTGAGAGTTTGAGTCATTAAGGGATTCTTACACTTAAAGAAGCAATCAGGTTCAGGACAAATTCCAAGAGAGTTCTAGGTTAAGCAGTCAGAACTGAAAAAATCAGTTTGTGTACTGCTTCAGTAATTCAGAATCTTTCTTCCATACAGTAACTTATTAATGAATTTTTCAACATGTATTTCAACAGCATGTTTCATAGCATTTGTTTACTATATATAAGCTATTTCTGGACGACTTGTGTTACTTAGCTCAATCACTACTCCTGCTCTTTAAATAGCTGAAAAAATGGCTGTTTGAGGATCAGTAAAGGATCAAAGACAGAACTTTGCATTTGAACAGAAACACAAGTATTTTCACAGGCTGTAGAAGATGCAATGTTAAAGATCTTTGCCTTATTCTGATTTAGGGGTCAGAGCGGGAAGTCATATTGATACCTGCATTATCACTAGTTTGGTCAGAAATAAGCCCTCAGCATGAAATACTGAGCTACACAGAAGACAGCTTTTAGAAGACTAACACAAACTAGCACAGGAACAATCAGCCATTTTAATTTAGGTGAGTAAAATAAAATCAAGTAATTAATTTATTTTTAAGTTTATTAGAGCATAATCAGAACATAATCAATGAGTTCTTATTACCAAGGACTGTACATCTAAAAAGCAAAAATAATACATCAACTAATCAATCAAGTTAGTCATGCACATTTATCCATAATGCAGATGAATTCACTGCCTGTAAAAATGGACAGGACAAATACAGAGAAGTCTGAATGAAATTTTTTTTACATGTACACCAAAATCCCACTTCTGTTTCAAATGAAAATTTAGAAATAATTTAACAAAAAATAGAATATGTATTCAAATAATTTTCAGTTCTTTCCAGTAGAACCAAAGCCACCTTCACCACGTTCGGTGTCATCCAGAGCCTGAAAGACATCAATTATGGTAAGTTGGTTTAGGGTCTTAACTTGCCTTTTGCTTCTACACAACAGATAATGTCTATCATACAGGAAAGTTCACTTACTCATAACAATAGGTATAATTGAGAAATTAAACAAAAAAATGTTGTTAAAGACTTCAGAATACCTTTTGTACAAGTTTAAACAAATCCTACATTGAGAGACAATTGTTTATAGGGTATACTGAGTGTTTCTCAAGTACCTGTTAACTCTGAAAACTATAGGGAAAAAAAATTCAATATAAATGTATGCAAAGCAACAAGACTTTTATTCAAGTAGCAATGCTACTACGCAGTTTTAAAGCAAAGCATCTAGGTCATAAATCTCAGCTTCTTTAGAACTATCTACAACTATTAATTACTGGAAATTCAGAAATATTTTCTTTTGGCAACTTACTTGAACTTCTTCTAGCTCAGGATAGTAAATGCGTTCACAGATGAGCTGCGCAATCCTATCCCCTTTTTTGACTGCAATGAAATTAAATTATTAGTTCCTTCAAAAAAGTAAACCAGCAGTAAAAAGTTTAGACAATCCTCTTTTGAGAGTATGAGAATGTACTAAAGTGCAAACACTTATTTGAAACATAGTTAGGCATAAATTAATAGTGACAGAAAAATACAGGATAAGATAAACTTGTTTTTAAGTCCCTTTAAGGTGAAGTTTCAGGAGCAGTACCAGCTCAAGGCATCCCCCCTCATTCCTGCTGCCACCCATACTGTGGTATATTAAGTGTCATTATGCATAAACACTGCAGAGATGAAGAGAGCTCTATGTATGATGTAACTCCTTGTGTGAACTAGTCCCAGGAACTGATTTCTATAGGGGAAAAAATCCCAACCTGATAAAAGGAAAACAAATTTTCTGATTAGCAAACTGGTTCACAGAACTGCCAGAAGCAGCTTGTGCTGTGAAGTGACAGAAAAGGCTGCAAAACCACTGGCCCTGAGGCTTAAAACTGAGTGTTTGCAGACAGATAGCATGATTAAGGGAAAAATCATACCTTTATTATTCATGTTTCCAAGGATCCTGGGAAGTTTTTATCTCACATACTGATCAGCTAAACGTTTGGGGGTTTTTTTGTGGAGCAAGAAAGCAGCTTAATAGAAAGTTGCGCTTCACTACGGCTCATGAATCTAAAGCTTACCTAAGCTGAGTTGGTTTGGTGTGGTGGTGATGGTGTGTTTTGGTTTTTTTGGGTGGTTTGTGGAATCTTTTTGTCTTTCCGTTACAGGACATTGTTAAGTTTCTATGGTTTTATTAACTGTAAGAAGAAAATTGTTCTCAGCTAGCTGTAACTCTTCAGAGACTTTTAAAGAAAAATTACTTTCTCATTTCCAGTCAGATGGCTGAAAACAGGCTCTGCCAAGCTTAACACTTACCTTCAAAAGTCTCCTTGCCAAAGTTGAAGAGTACCACACCAACGTTTCCCCTGTAATCCTCATCAATAACACCAGCTGTCATAAAGAATTCAGAGGGATAACCAATTTATAAATGTTGTTAGTAAAACAGGTAAGTAGATTAGATAAGGCTTATATTAGTAGATGATTGCAGTATCTTGTATTGACATCCTCTGCACTGCTAATGCACAATTAAACAATACATATGAAAAACCTGAAATATATAGAAATGCTAATCAGTGTTTCAAATAGAACTTAAAAAACACCATCGCATATCAAGAAGTGTTTTACTACTGTACTACTGATTTTAGTTGTAATACAGTATCTGAAATCAAGACAGCTGGACCAAATTCAGGCTCCATTTGTTCTGCTAACTTCAGCTTTTTGCGTGTCAAGCAGAAATCTGTTTTTAAACTCTAACATTTTATTTGAGAGCTATGGATTTGTGCAGATCCAAATCCTGGACCTCAGGCAGGGTAATAGAACAAAAGCTTTAAGGAATTGTCATTCAGCTACATTCAAGTATAAATACTGTAAAAAAAGCTTGCTCTTACATTTTATTTAATTATTAATACATAGTTCAGAAGATTATCTATGAATACGCATTAAAATAATCATATTCTGCTTCTTTGGAGTTTTTCTCCCAGATACGGGAAGCATATCTGCAGTAGGAAAACTGGAGTTCGGGCTTCCTTGCAGACTAAAGTATGTATTTTGAAGTCTCCTTGCAGTAGTAATTCATATTCTACAATTACATGTCATTCCAAGACTCCCAGACTATCGCACAAAGTACTACCTTTAGAGATTATAAACCCCAGAGGAAATCATAGCATGACTATACCTCGAAGTTTTAATATTTTACCACAACATACACATTTAAGAATAGAAAACTGAGGTGGTTTTTTTCTTCAGCTGTGTGACAATATTGCAGTACATATGGTCTACAGCTACTGTACAATGCCTGCACTAGTTCTAGTGTGAAAAAGGTATTTATACAGCTCTTTCTCTTCCAGTGTTATAGGTTAATCCAATCACACTTCTGAACAGCTTCCTAATTAAGCTGTTAGTAATACTGGGAGTATCCCGAGTTCTGACAATTCAGAAAAAAAACCCAGTTTTCCAGTTAACTCGCAGGTATTTAACTCCATGCAATTGCTTGAAGGGACCCTAATTACAGAGCGCTGTCAATAGTAACAGTGCACAACACACAGGGGTTGGTGTGCATGAAAGTTTTCAGGAAAAAAAATAAAAATATTAAAATTATTGAATGTAACGTTCAGTTCAGCTGATTCAGAGAGCTTGGTGTACAGAACCTACATACACAGGTCTCATGCTCTTCATTTGGTTTAGGTTAGACCAGCCTTCAGAAAGTCAACTATGCCATCAGTTAAATGAGGATCACAGGACATCACTTACATTGGTGATCACAGATTCCTTGCACAATTTCTACCACAGTTCAGTGTTGCAAATGAATACTTAAGAGTATTAAAAATAAAATCCTATGTGCAAGTGTCAACTGTATAAGCAAAAAAGGCTGCACTATAAAATAATAACATGAAAATTTTGCCTTCTTATTTCTAGGGAAGTACTTATTCCCTCCTCCTTTTTAATATATCAGAAAACTTACAGCCCTTACATTAATTGCTAAACAGGGGTGACACAATGTGTTAGCTAAAGACTGCTACACAGATCATTTGCTTTGTTTTATACAATAGGAGACACTGAGTCCATGCTACACACAAAGAGAGAATCAACAAACTTGTAATAGCAGCACAGATAATTTTATGCATCATTCAAATTCTGAATTCAGTTTCCTGTTAATTTGGCGTATTTGTTCATATGAGGCAATCAGCTGGAGAACTGAAAGCCAGAATTCAGATTTGGCACATAAAAAATTAAGTACATATGCTCATAAATGCATTAAAAAAAAAGAAGATCATTAGCTCTTTGGTTTGTCAAATTAAGAATTTATCCGTTCTCAAGTGTTTCTCTACAGCTCAGACGTTTTCCTAGACCATAAGATGGGATATATATTGCTATGCATTAGAGATTGATAATGGAATTTGCTAATTTAAAATAATGAGGGGCAGCTTTATTTCTTTTGTAAGACAGTATTCTGGTCTAAGACAGTACTCAAAACTGATTAGATTACTAGCTCTATTTAAATAGAAATTATGATTTTCTATGTATAAAATGTACCAATTAAAGTAGCATGGTTAGAGGAAAGTCTTGCCTGTCAGTTGTTCCGGAATTATCTGAAGAAAATTTATAAAACAGAACAACTGGGGTTACTTGAAGTCATTCTAAATTAGCTTTTCTGCCTTCATGTCTCTGACAGAAAGCAAGTTGATTTCTACATAATGGCAAAAATTGCACTTCATGTATCGGTTAGTACTCAACTACTAATGAAGCTTTTTGATCTACCAGATGTTGCTGCTATTTTCTGGGAGAGAAAACTCAGTAGTATCTGAAACTTAACTTGTATTGGAGTAACTGGAGCTTAACAGCACATTAGTACTTCTACCCTTTGTTAAACTCCAAACCTTTTTTTTTTTTTTTTTCTGGGGGGTGTGGGTTATTTTTTTTGTTTGGTTGGTTTTGTGGGGGTTTTATTTGTTTGTTTGGGTTTTTTTGTGGTTTTTGTTTGGTTGGTTTTGGTTTTTTCCCCCCCCCCGGAAAGGAGTGTTGCAATTGATCTATACTGATTTACAATGAATCTAGTCAGATGCTTCCTCTACCTTTAAACAATAGCATTAGCACAATCTCAGCTTTACGTACAGACACTGATTTTACAAGTATTGTTGAAAAGGCTGTCATCAGCAGATAGCTCTATAAACAGACACCAAATTTGTTTGATCACCTATTTGACTACTGCTAGAGACTGGCTTTCTAGGACCTGAAAACTATCAGATAAGTAAAGATGGAAAAGACAGATGAGTATTTCTGTGTCTGAACTGAAAGCCATACTGAAAACTTAAGTCACTTGTATTATTCGCTAGAGGGGAAAAAAGGCTCTCACCGCAACTCTAATTTTCTAAGCTTAGCTATAGAGGGAACACCTTGCAGTCGTTCTACAGATTGTATTGGATGAAATATGTCCCTAGGATGCAGAGGAAAAGCAGGCTTCTTCCTTAAAAGCAAAGCTGATACAAACAGAACTTTAAACAATTAGAGTTGAAGTTATGTATTAATAAAATAACATTTAAAAAGATGTGTTGTGGCCAAAACAATTAGCCTCATGCTGTACTGAGTGACTGGTGTTCGACATGGTGTCAAAGCCATGATAATTTCAAATTCCATTAAAGGCACAGCTAGTTAAAAGATTTTGTGAAATGAATTCCCTACCAATCATATTCTCTTTAAATGTATTATACCTCCACTGACATAGTCTTACCAAGTTTAACCACCATGTGGATTTTCAGTTCAAATTTCACTATTTGTATTAAAGAAAGAAGAGAATATGACCTAGGAAGACCCAATGAGTTTTCCTTCTGTACAGGGTCACAGACTCGCTCTATGTAACTGGGTGTACTGGCAAAACATATTAACATCCTTGGCATCATACTATTCTGGAACAGCAAGTTGCAATAAATATATACATTGCTGACAACTAAGGCACTAGGTGTATTGCGTGGAAATAATCTAAGTAATTTTTGGAAAAAATCATGCATTGGAATTGACAGTCTGACATTCTGTTTTATTCTGTCAGAAGTTTGGCATGGCACTTGCTGGGAAAGCATCCACACCTAGCAGATATGAATTCTGAATATATTCTTGCATGATCCCAAATTTTCTCCCTGATCCTTAGGTCTTCTGGTAGTGTATTTCTACTTAGATGGATAATGCCCTCATTGTGACAAAAATACTTCTGCAGGGTAAGTAAAATGCTTTTCTTGTCAACTTCCATTATAACTCAAATTATAATGTGCTTAGAAAAAATGCATTCTCTCAACCACTCAGCACTTCTGAAGATCTCCATTAGATGCATCTTCTTTATATCATCACATCAGAAATGTAGCTTTGAGTTCTTTTCCTACACTTTATTGTCAGAAAAATGAATTGCTTAGGGGTTTAGGTGGCAGAACACATTTTATTTAACTTAGAACTGTATTCTTGTACAATTAGAACCATGTAACACGCATTTAGTGCTAGTTAAATTGCTGTGGTTACATCTGTGCTCAGAATAACTCTACAGTCATTTTAGTGGTGACAACTTCTGTGCAATGTAGATCCCATTTTATAATACAATAGTTAAAGATAATCTGCCTGTGCTCTGATCAGCCCCACTGCAAAAGTGGAATAAAACTTGCAACATCATTTACTTCATGTTGCAGTTATATGGCAAAAGGACAGCCAGACTTTCATGGAGGCCTCTGATTATAGATATGCCTGTAACAATTGCTTTTGAGGAGATATCTGTGAATTTCTAAACAAGATTAATGAGAAGCTCAAAATATTTCAAAGAAACACCCTGTTGTTCAAAACAAAGCTGTTGGTAGTACAGAACAAAACAACCCAAACAGTCAAGACTTGTAAAAGTGGGATTTTAGTTTTGTTTTGTTTCAAAACACTTTCCATTTTTAAGCCAATTAATGTAAAACGTTATGAGTTTAAATTTCATTTGCTTCAAGTAATTTGTTACATTTTCATCAGTAAAAGTAAACTAAAGCTCTTTTCATCCTAATAATCAATTATACCCACAGTAATGGTGTATTGGTGTATTCCAGTGCCACCTTCATTCCTTTTGAATATCGTTGCTATTCTCTGTGTAAAAGAATATCTATGTTTTATTGATTTAACTAATTCAGGTTATACACTAGACTGAAAAGAATCACACGCCTAGTCAAAATGGAGAAAGAATGTAAAAAGTCATCTTTAAAGCCTAAAACAAAAAGTAACTTCTATGCCAGGCATGGCCTACAAAAATACAATACTGTTGTTTTTTGGTTTTGGTTTGGTGGTGGGTTTTGTTTGTTTGTTTGTTTGGTTTTAGTTTTTTTTTTTCTTTTTTGAAAAAGTAGTATTTTTCTAATTCAGCAGGTCTTAAAATAACTATGATGCAGTGGCTCTATGAGGTATTACCCACTTACATCCTTTTGCCAGACCACCACTGAAGCTAGCATTATTTGTTTGCATGTATTACAATGTGAAATTAAGGCACTTCTGCAATCAAGATTTACAAAGTCTTAGTGAAAACAACAAAAATCTTACCACCAACATCTATGAAGTGCTTTGCAGCTAAACCAGAACGTGGTGCTAGAAAACAAGAATTGGTTTGTAAGTACAGTGACTTATTTCTTTTAGAACTCTTATGCAGTACTTATAGGTTACACAGTATGTTTACACAGTCTTTCTAAAACAAACATGATTTTACAGGAACTATTGTAAGTGCTAATGTACATATTAAGCAAAATGACAGCTGCTACAGGCTACAATAAAAATGCAATCTATCTTTAAGTGATATAAGCATATCTTTGTTTAGACCACCATGTGCACAGTAGGTTTCTCCAAGGCAGGCAGCTGGAGCAGACAACAACTGTCTAATCGTGGTTTATTTTTGGCACTACCACTGGTTTGGCATAATCTCAGAAGATTATTAGGTCAATCCATTCAAGTGATGATGGAAAATAGTATTTGGCAAACATTTTTAGTAAGTAATAGACACAAATTATGCACAGGGCTTTATTTTTATTATTACTTAACCTATTTTGAGGTGCTAAAACTCGCCTTTCTTCAAATTTTTCTTTGTGATTAGACACATGAATTTTCCTTTTATATGAAAGAACACACAAACTCTGATCATGCTCTTCCATTGGAGTAACTATTGCTTTTTTTTTTTTTAGTTAAGAATTTATACATAATTCAGAAAAAGAATGCACAAAACTAACACAATATCTTGCCAGGTTCTCTCAAGTATTCTGTCACAAAAAGTAGTCAAATTCTATTGTACTAGTACTCTTACTTCAGGATTAATTTTTAAACACCCAGGCGTGTGTTTTCTGCAGGTCCATTATCTGTTGGTCTTTGTGATTTGAATTCTGAAACTGCAGAGAAATCATGAACTGCTGAATAGCCTACTAAGTTGTATGTAGATTATGATTTTTGCTAGTGATTTTCTTTGTCATTTGACATACAAACCTCAAGTGTATTTGACAGCAAATGTCTATTACAAAGCTTAATAATAAATCATGCAGCCTGTAAGGCTTTTTTTTTTGTGTGTAAACTAATTCTAAAAGTTTTAGGCAGAATCTAAAGGAGAGGATGGTGTCAAACCAGTGCTGCAATGACTCTGCAGCCTTTTTATAGCCTGTTTACTTACCTACTCGGCCATAGCATCCAGAAGGAAGTGCAACTTGAATGTCTGTTTTCACTACAGCCTTTCCCATGGGTGGTATCTCACAGTCATAAGCACTATATTAAAGAAACACACACTAGTTTATACAGAGAGTATTCTGAAAATTTTCTTGTAACTGAAATGTTTCCTTACAAAATGGACTTTTTCCAGGTATACAGAGCATCACTGGAACAAGAGAAAAAAAACCCAGCTGTAAAGGCAAAAGTACTACAGTGTCAAGTGTGGTGCAGCAAAACTTCAGGAAGGAAGTTGGGCAAAGGAAGAAAAAGCCTGATTATTTTAATACTAAAAAAGGGAAGGTAGAAGTGGTCACACTGAAGTTCAGATATAGTGATTGTACCTGATCACAGAAGCCCTATGCAAACAACCACATAGCTAGCTGCAGATATTACTGAACAATGGTTATTTTAAGTTCAAGCAAACTCAACCTTAAGCCTGTACACAGCAACCCACGTGGTTACCAGCATTATCCAACTGCCACAGCATTCTTTGGCAGGTGGCACTCAACAGCCATGAGGAAAGCAGAAAAGCATAAGCGCTGGAAGGGAGGGCTACATGGCACTACCCAGGAAGGCACTAGTTAATGTTGGTGCCAACAGCAACTATACTGCTTCTTGTTTTGCCTCCTTAAACGGCTCTAAATAATTCTTCCATGTATTTTATCATGCAGAAAAAGAATTTTACTGTTCAAATATTAAACATTTTGTTTAAATATTAAACAGCGCTGGTTTTCTCTCAACTCTTAAGTCAGTTCCAAAGCAGGATTTAAATTAGTTTACAAATCTCTGACACTGAGCTCCTATACAATGGGTGTTAGAAGTCATACTACTTTCACTTTAGCAGCAGGCTAACTGTGCTACCACTTTCACATGGGATGGCTTTTTATTGCAAGGGCTGGAGTATGCATGCTCAGAAAGTGATTTTGCAGTGCTGCATTAACACTTTCAGAAGCTTTGTTCTCTGGTTTTTTGGGGGTTTTTTGGTTGGGTTTTTGTTCAGTTGGTTGGTTGGTTTTGGGGTTTTTTTCTCCCCAAACAGAACAGCATTACATACATCTTTCAAATCATAATCAGTCACCTGGCGACTTCACAACCTCATTATGATACAGAGACGAGATCATGAAGCATTGGAATATGAATGTTCTATTAAGTTTCTATGCAGACAGTAAGAATGCTCACTGAGACAACTGCCTCACCTTCTTTTAAAATCATTTATAAACATTTAAATATGGTTTAAATACAAAATCTTCTTTCTTAAGCCTTTCATATTGCAGAAGGGATGTTTCATTTGAAACTTTAAATCTAAACAAAGATTGCAAAAGAGAAATCTTCAAATTTCTTTGACCTCTTCATTTTGGTTGATGTTTTTTTGTACCCCAAAAAAGTGACGTCAACATGCATTCTTTTTTCAACATGGTAGAAATACTTCCACTCTTCTTGTCTTGTTCTTAGACTTTGAGGTCAAAGTCTCAAGACTTCTGCTTCTAATCAGAAAGGAAAAGAGTCCCTAATTTAATGTCATATGCAAACCCTGCAGAAACTGAATCTTAACACAAGACAGGAGTTCTGGAAAGCTTTATTCTGCTCTGGTTCAGCCTCATTAAATTGATTTAAAATGGCAGTGCAGAAGATCCCAGGTTAGCAGGCCTGTTACTAACAGAAAAAGAGCTTGTGAGCATTTTCCACATGCTGGAGCCCTAATACTACTTAATCATATTAATACTCTGGGATTTATTAATCAGGAAACTTTTAAACTGATTGGCACTCATAAATGTGTATTTTGATTTATATATGGTATAAACCTAATAAAGAATGCATTACTTCAAAGATAAGTATTCTTCAGTCCAATAGTCTGGGCAACACATTTCAAAACCACACAGTACAATTTCTGCAGCAATATCACATAATTCAATAGCTCAATACTAAACT
>JANHGB010064316.1:0-10413 GCA_026283785.1 Coracopsis vasa | reverse complement strand
GCACTAGTAGGACTTCTGCACTCCATCACCCTTCTCGTGGGGATTAATTTGATAAGTGTTAGTGTTATAGTGTTTTCGAAGTAAATTTGTACTTTTACTTGAGGAAGTGGCACCATCTTGTGGGTGAAAACGGAAGTCTTTTTTCCTTTGGTACATTTTTCAGTAAATTTAGTTGTTTTTTACTGTTCTCTCATTCCCCTCATTCCCCCTCCCACCCTTTTTGGTTCTCATCATTCTACTGAGTAGCCTTTTGAGTCTAAACTCAAATCATTACTTCAGAAGACTTTAGGGCAGGGCTGTGCTCTATTACGCAAAAAGCGCACAATACTGTGCTAATTTACCATGCTGCACAGATTTCAGAGACATCAGCTGTTATCTGTGAGTGATTTTTGAAAAACCCTTCAGAGCTCAGCCCCAGAAAATAAATTAAAAAACCAAAGACAAGGTAAAATGTGTTTATCAAGAAAACAGTGGCTACATTTGCAGTGGCAATGTCTGACTCCCAGAATTTCGTCAAAGGGATTCAAGCCCACACACAGAAGACTTCAATCTGGTTAAAAGCAGAGAGCCAGGCCTTCACTCTGAGATTTATCAGGATGCAGACTCATTTTTCTCAGTCTTTCTTTTTTTAAATACCTCAAATTCTACTTCTAAAGGACAAGTCAGGCTTGACAGCAACCTACTGTGGAGACAGAAAAGAGAAGACCAAGAACAGTGTTGATGATAGCGTATCACCAGCTTGTTTCATATGCAAACAGCTGTAGGGCTAAGAGTAAAATGTGTAGTGCTCAAGCTCGTTTGTTTTAAGGCATGCCCATAATTACTGTCAGTCATCTCAGTGGGATTCACTTCTCTTTATATCACCAGTACACATATCTATACCTGAACTGGTCACCGAACCTCCTTTTCAAGTCACTAAGAATTAATAGTTCCTTTTACAGTGCAGTTTATCTCACCATATACCAGATATCTGAAATAGAACAGCTGACTCATACCCTTAAAGTGCTTTTTTCTCTTCTTTGGTTATAAAGGGAAAATGATGTGATTAGCATAGATATGGCATAGATGTAGATAGCTCCTGGAGCGATCTGCACACAGTCAAACAAATCCCACCCCTTGTGCCTCATAGAAATGACATTATCAAGATTTTTTTAAGGCCTGTGGATGATATTTAAACCAGCACTCCAAGTGACTATCTTAAATACAGACTTCAAGAACAAGCTCTAATGATCAAAGCTGAATTAAGAGCCATTAAAATTGCTTCACATAGGGCTGCACATGCTGTGTCAGGAGGTTGGCATGATCCTTTGTGGTGAACCTATGAGAGGAACTATATATTACAGCTTTACATTCAGAGGCACTTTCAGTTCTTTTTGCCTTCTTTGGTAAGTGAACACACTAAGTGGCATTAACAAAAGTTAATGTGCGAAGTAACAATAACTGCTCTTTTTAATCACTGAAATAAAAGCTAACCCTAAGATATTTGTTGTTAATTACAACTGTTTTCCAAAATCTGTGCCAGAGAATGAGCTGGGCTGTAAACAAAAAACCTAGCACAAGAGTATCCTTCCAAATCAAGATACTCATGCAAAGGATATGGTCCTGCACTGGCATTACCCCTTGTGAGCAAAGCTCAGAGGCCATTTCCCTATTGCTAAACAGGAGGCTGAAGTTTACAGCACCTGGGTACAGCTCCTTCCTACAACCCATTGCAGGACTGGCTGCTCCCAGAAGTGTGGGGAGAAAATGGGAAGGCTGGTCAGTTTTGCTGCCCAACAGTTCCCCTACACCTGCAAGGTGAGGAGATCATCTCTGGTGGGAGGAAGAGGTGGGACAGGTCTTGTCCATCCTCCTGGCGTGACACAGGACAGAGCCTTCTGCCGCCCAAAGCTCACACAGGAAAACAGACAGCATCCAAGAGCTTCCACCTTCACCCTCCTAGGGCTCGGACTGCTCCCTGCCTCCCACCCTTGTCACCACCAGCTGTTTCGCTGTCAGAACCAAGGTACAAGCCTGGCTGGACACACCTGACATCCACACGTTTCTGGACACAGCTCTCAGAGTTTCCAGTTCTTGAAGATTAAGGTGCTAGGAGATTATTCATCTGGGCTTTATGCTGCACCTTACCCTCAAGGAGATGAACATTTCCATTTTGGAACTTCTGACTCAGGAAATACTTACGGGGATTCCAGATGGATATATCCTCTCTGAGATCTACTTACCATGATTTATTCTTCTCTTGAGAAGGGATATTCCAGGGCAATACATGGATGTACATTGTAAAATAATGGCAGCATTTAATCATTAAGAAGCATAAGAATATAAAGACATATACATATATATATATAAAATTGTAAAGGCAAATCATTAGGAAAAGCTTCCCCAAAGTCTTACTTAGCAAGACCATAATTAGCTACCTGATTTCTAGAGATTAAACAAGAGATTAAAAGTGCACCATACAGCACACCAGCCTGGTTACTCACCCAATGAGGAAAGACATCAGAACCTTGTGCAATAAACTGAGAACAAATATTAGGAAAAATGAAAAATGACAGAAACACAGTATAGACACATTTTGGGTAAAACACTGTCTAGAAGTTGAATGTCCAATGTTTAAGGAAACAGGACGATTCCTAGCCCTTGGCAAATTTAGGAGTTTGCCCAGGCTCCCTGGCTCCACATTTGCAGGAAGCATTTGCACAGAGCAAAGTCATTATGGAAATAGTGCCTTAGGCCTGGCAAGAATCTGATTGACCCTTTGGCCAGTTCTTGGACTGAGTCTCTGTTGATATTAGGAGCAGTCTGGCCCATTTGAATGCTCGCCACTCCACCCACCTTTTCATCTCCTGCTGTCCTTCTCCGGTTGAAAGTGTCACTGACAGTAGAAGCTGCTCCTGCAGCACCCCAGGACCAATGGCAAGTGTGATGCAGTTGGAACCTGTCCTCAGATCTCTTCTCCTTCCATCGGCAACCCATCATCACAGAAGAAAGAAAAAGTCATCATTTCAATGGAAAATCCACTAAACTTTGCGTCATCAGTTTGAACAAAATTTCTAGTGAGACTGAAAGAACCCAAAGCCTGTTTTGTAATTGCAGAAAGCTTGGTCACCACTGTTTGTCATACCAATCGCTGTGTTAATTTTTGTGTTCTCTGCACTTCCTTGATCTGCCTGTATTAGAATGGGCAACACCTTAATGTAGTTTCTCTTTTTCAGCATTTGTGATGGGGCAAACTGGGGGATCATCAGAAACACTGGAAATAAATTTATTATGCTGAAACGGAAGATATCAAAAGATTCATCCATATCTATCATAATCAAGATTTATCAATCAAAAAAGATTTATTTAACATCAGATAATAACACAAGACACAAGCAAAGCAGGAGAACCTGGAATTTCTTCATTCAATAACCATATACTAAAAAAGTCTTTATTATCAGGTCTCGATAACTCCACTTCTGCCACTAAGCTCAAGAGGGGCAGAAGTCTTTCCAGTAACACATCAAAAAGGGCTTTGATAGAATAGTTTAGAATTTTAATTTTTAAAACAGGCAGTGACTGAAAAGAGACTACACAAGGGTTGAGCACTGAACCTCACTGAGGCTCACTGCCGTCCTGGGACTGTTCCCACACCTTTCATTAGCAGAATGAACCACATCTACCTCACTGCAGATAAGTCTACGCACTGGAGAACCAGTCATGTTCACAGTGCATTTACATTCTCATACCTCTATTGAACTCAACTTGCACCCACTACAGATCTCCTTGATTCATCGTTAATGTTTGCCATAGGAGGAGGTTTACATTTACATGCCAGCTGCTTATAAAATCCCACAAGCACATCGGCACTTTGAGAGCAGGCAGTTTTTCACATGATTTTGGTTTTGAATCATCTTGTATGACCAGCAGTGACTTCAAATTCCATGTGATGGAAAGATGTTCAAAGCTTCCTAAGAAAAATCTCTACCTTCTTGGAAGTCCTGCCTGTCCTCAGGCACTGGGCTATAAAACCTCATCCAGACAGTACAGCTCCATCAAAACTTCAGTTAGGGCCTTAGCTGGTGCTATAGTTCCAGTATAATAACTATTTCAAAAGCCAAAGACAAATGATGCTCTTCAAGATTATTGAAGGCAAGTAGCTCTTGCTCTGGTGAGTTTTCCCTTACTAGAGTAGCCAGGATGCATCCCTGTTGGAATAGCAGTGCAGGACAAGAAAAATCAGTGATGATATATGTAATAATACATATATATATATGTATATATATAAAGTTGCATATACACACATGCACAAATGCTCCCATCTCTGCAATACAAGGCAATTTTAATGAAACCAACTGTAAATGAATGTGCTGCTTTCCAGATTGTGAGTTATCATGAGATATGATGTGTTACACACTTGTAAAGTGCCTGTTTAGTTGGGGAGAGGGGTTACTCCCCACTGCGAAAGCACTGCTGATCTTAAAAGAATATATTATGGCTGATTAGCTTTATGAACTGCATTGGTTAATAGATGATTTTGTTTCCAAATATTTTAAATCTCTGATTGCTGGCTCAGAAGCATGTGCTGAAACACAATTCACTTGTGTAGACTGTTTACTTGGCTTTGTTTGTTTGTTGTTTAAAACTTTTGGCATAACTTTAGCTATTCAGTTTCATCAAGAGAAAAACAAGTACAGCAAAGCACAAATGCTGAACTTTTGTTAGTAACTGTACTTTTGAGGGAGAAGGGAAAATTAGACCAGCTGACCACTAACAGTAAGCAACCGTTTGCTTTAAATTAACAAAGAAGTAATAACTCAAAGAGGTGGAGATGGTGAACCAAATTCTTGCTACCAGACAGAAAGTGTCAATAGTATTACTCCACATCAGCAGCAGGGCCTCACTGCATTTCTCTTTTTGAAGTCCTCTCTTCCGGTAAGCACAGCGCCAAGACGTACAGGGTTTGCGCCTCCACGTATAGCTAGCAATCACCTTGAGATGCCCTTCCTCAGGAAGCTAGTACCAGTGCCATATCTTAAGCGATCTAGAGGTTGTGATAGCAGAAAGGTGAAAACAAGAAATGACTTGCACAGCATCGTGTGCATGACCAGCTATCGGCAGAGGAATCATGCTGCTGTGTGTTCTTTACTGAGAACTACACACCACCATGGAGTGTCTGTGCAAAGGTTCACCACGAGCCCAGCTCAGTGACTTCCAGCAGCTTTACAGAAGTGTAAAGCACTGGCACTGATGAGTGCTGGGATTCAGTCAGAACAGGAATCTCATGCGCTCCCAGCCTGCTGGTGTCATCTTCTCTGCTCTTCCAGAAAGCTGCCCAACACCTTCACACCTCATTTTATCAGCATTCTTCCTTTGCATCATTACAACATGGTCTGTGATCTCTCTAGCTTACTCCTTGGTGTTTATGTGCAGCATCCTGAGTGAGCTGACTGCCCTTTACATTTCCCAATTATTTTTAATATTGAAAAAAATAATTTCCCTTATGCATATCCTGGATTTCTGTGACTACTATTGGTGCTTGCATTTTTTAATCATTTTTAGCACATTAACATTTTTCACTTATAGATTATCCAGAGGTTATAAGGCCAAAGTCTGCAGCTGCATGAGTATGAACTCAAAATGAAGCCAACTGGATAGTTACGAGAGAGAGAGAAAATACTGATGAATCCAAAAAGTAAGTTTAGAGGAAATAATTTTTCGAAATTTTGTACATTAAAAATACACACCAGGAAAACGGGGTAGTTATTCACATTTTATTGACATACTTGTTTCAAATGCTGCTTCCAAGAACAATCTCCAGCTCTAATGTGATACTGAAAGAAAACCCAACAGTTTTATTTATGTGGTTGTTGCTTTATGCCTGTGGGCAAACACCATTTAGATAATTGCTGCTGGCTGGTGGGTCCTGTGCCATTAGATATCCCGTCCTCCTGATGGGATGCTGGAGGTGTTCTAGCCCAGCAGTTCCCGGCTTTATTGCTTTCATAGCTACACAAATTCTCTACAAGCCGCCCTCCAAGATACTGCAGCTTAGTGCCCCCGCACCCAGAGAAAGAATCTATCCTTCAGCGTTTATAGAAGTGTATTGTTTAATAGGATTGCATTTAAATTTCTACAAAGGTTGTCAATCCAATGCTTATGACTCAGAATGGAAAATTCCTCCCAGAGAGACTTTATTTAACTGCTGACTTCTAGATACAGAGACTGAGCAGCACACTGTAAAGAGAGGATATGAACTTCATTTGTTTTAAACTAACCAGCAATCAGTTCTGGCTTCAGCAGTTTTGTTACTCTTTATTAAATGCAGTAGAGATTGTCTATTATTAGCAAGTGGTAAATAGAAGAAGAAAGCTTTCTGACAAGACCTATTACACAGCTTTTATCATGTATTTTCTACTTAGAACAATTTCACCGCTGCAGACTAAACAGACTTAAATTAGGATCCAACAGATTTGGTTAGAAGCTACTGTTCTCCAAGAGAACCTAAATCATTTATTAATTTTACACAACTTAAGACAGAAGGATTCTGAATGCCTTCATTAGCAGTGACTGGTTTTATTATTACTTTTTAGATGATAAAACACTTAACAGACAAATATGAACAGAAAAACTAAAGGGATCTTCTGAGTCCTGTCCCTTGATGTTAAAAGCAACAGTTATAGAATCACTTTGATAAATGTCTTGAGCTCCAGCTTGAAAGCAGTTCAATTTTTTGCCCCCAACTAATCCTGCTGGAGACACGTTACAGACTATCCTCATAATCAGGAATCTGTAAGTTTCTACCTAAATGTACTCATTATTAATTTCTAAACATTTTTCTTGAACCAATATTGCCTGTTCCTTAAAAAAAGATTTCTTCTTTGATGTGTTCCTCATAAAGTCTCTCATCACCTGATAAAGGAGGATCAGTCATTGTGATTGTTTAGAAATTACATATATGAAGAGAAATGATACCTAATCAATGGAAGCTGCATCTATTCAATGATCAGGAAGTACACTGTATTTAAAGTTGTATCTTTTCTCAGGTCTTCTGTCATTTTGTTTTGCCGTGATACATCATCTCCTCTTTCCTATTCTCCCACACATACTATCTTTCCTCTGAACCTGTTCCAATTCAAATAAATCTTCTAGAAAACAACCAGAATCATACACATTATTTCTGATAAGCTCCATTAGGGCCTTGGACAAAGGCACTAATACTTCCCTGGAATCTGTCCCATGAAGCCCCTGGGACATGCATTTACCTTTCCAAGCCCATATGGACTGGGCAGCTCCCAACCATCCTCAGGCCTCCCCCATAGTCATTCTCAACAGAGACATTTAAGCACGGTGCTTTTTACTGCTGAATTTTGTCGCATTCCTATGACTCACCCTCAAAGCCACTGTGCTCTTTCTGTCTAGTATTCTGATCCTCCTCATATTCAAAGACAATAAATAATGGATAAAGACAGCTCATATTGCAAAATTAAGCAGGCTGCAGGTTATGGATTGCATCTTATTTGAAATAAACCACATATGGTTATAAAGACTTTGGCAAACATTCTGCGTATTGAAGAACAATATTAAAAATTGAGTGGGTTATTATTTCATCAAAAACATTTTCTCCATATAAATATGAACCAATCTTTGTGTTCCCTTTTGAAAGTTTAGAGTTCATGCATTTATTCTAATGCATCTGCTTTATACCATTCCTTAGGCAAGCAGCTAACACTGGATTATTTCAGTGTGAAGGAAGTCTCCACATGGCACAGGCCCATGTAACACTCTCAACCCTGACCTTGCACACAAAGAGCCAGAGAAAGAAGTATAGATACAGTGCAGTAATTGAACCGACCTAAACCTGCTTTGAAGATTGGAACTATGATTTAGTTACACTTGGTTAGAGATTTGGGGTTTTGGAGCACCACAAAACTTGTAAGACTACCCATATTCCCAGAGAGTTATGCTATGGTTATAATGATAAGCAAATGAGGACATTATTTCTTATGGTTATATGTTGTCAATCTAGTTGACAATCACAAGCAGGAAAACATAATAACTAAAGGCCATCTCTTCTTCCACTAAGAACATGTCTCATGTTTTCTTGTTCTGATCACTGTAGCTTGTAGAAATAAAAACACCTACCCAAAATAACTGTATCATTATGAGAATAGTCCTATATTGCCTACATATACTGAAATATCACACCTGCTGCAATGTGTAGGCAGCATTAAAATAGTATAAAATTTGTACTGAGCCTTATTCCATCTGATTTGAATGAATTACTTTCTACCACAGTTAAAAATGGCTTAGCTTTTAGGAAGTTTAGTGAAAAATTAACCCCCCCCCTCTTAAGCAAACACTCTGCAGGCTATGCTTATGGAAAATTATTCTCATGGTAATCAGCTGTACATGCTGACAAACTTGTTCTTTTCTGGTTGCCTAGCTGTCTACCAACCTCCTCTGGCTCCTCGCCATGACCTCTGTGAAAGAACTGCTATAGCAGTAGCAAGTATTTTCCCAGAAAGCCTTATTAACTGTGCTGTAGGTTTCTAGTTTTTGAACAGCAACTCATTGTACTATAACTATTGTGAGAGTATTTTAAATGAAGACATTTGGGTTCATCTTTTGAACAGATACAAGAAAAATCAAGGCCAAGAAATCTAACTGGACAAAGGAGGTCAGCCCTGGATATTATGCTATTGTGGCAAACACTGCACTAAGTTTACAGTTCAAATAAAATCAGTTCTGGCTCTTTTAAAATCCACAGAAATATCCTATCAGCTCAAAAATGGTAGGTCTGAACCTGATATATGTAACACATGTAATGGTAGGCTTGAAGAACCATGACATACACAAAAAAAAAGTTACACATCTTCCAAAATACATTTGCCACAAAGAAGTAAAAAAAAATATTGATTAAAGGAACTTCTCTACTTCCTCTACCTCAGGTTGTAGCACACAGAATCAATATTTATTCAAGGCTGGTTAGTTTTAGGAGGCAGGCTTCTGTGGATGCTCCCCTAGATTAACGTCACCTCCCTCTGGATCAGCCACTGGGTTCTCATATGTTTACAAAGCTCCCAGGCACCAAATCTGTACAGGGCTTCAGGCACTGCTGTACAACACATACATCAGTATTTTAGTTAGAAAAATTAAAAATCAGCCAGATTAGTTCTCATAGGACAACTTCTCCTTCAGCTGGAGTTGGTGAGCATGAGCAAAGTAGGTAAAGTACTGACATAATTTGTATGTGCCATATTAACATTCCATGGGAAGAGTCCTTAATTGAATGCAATAATAGGGTAGCCAAGATAGTACCAATCAAAATAACTTGGCTGCCTGTGCTAAATTCCAGGTACTCCTAAGGTCTTATGGAAATTTGATTATCTTTACTTTGTAGGATGCAATCAAAACCAAAGACTTTTAGACGTACTTATCTCTGAGGTGAAACAACTGGACAAAGTGCAAATTTGCTTGTTGATGCATCATACATACAAGCCACAGTCAACTGACTGCACATATGGTTTGGAAAAAAAGATGGTTTTCATTCATCTTCCCAAGCAAGTTTGCAGCATGTTCAATTTAATGTTGTTTAGATTTGTTAAAACTCCTACAGCATGCATTTGTTAAGCTTCTAGATTTGTTAAGCATACTCTATTTTTCCTATACAAAATTATAGCTCACTGCACCAGTGGCTTTAGTTGGCCTGAGGCTGATATAAGTGAACTCCCTGAACATAAAAATCAGCCTGATCAAAATACGCACCTTCTCAATCTTGTTTTATGAGGCAGAGCCATATGCCTTCAAAAACACTGATGCATGAAGACTGCTCTTTTTCTTTTTGTCCCCTGCTAAACATTGAAATCAACTAGTATCTCCACAGAGAAGAAAAGAATTAAAGAAGTACTAACATCAGAGACAGTTTGATGCAATGCAGAAACCCCAGGTCTGGACCCCTCTGTGAAATGAAGGCTGACCTTTGATGGGATCTTTGGCCTCCTGGAGGGCAGCAGCAGCAGCAGAACAGGACTGGGAGGACACATCCAGCCCTGAAACACCACAGGACTGAAGGATCCAGCAGTGTGAGCCGCAGCACAACCCCAAAAAGAACCAAGGTGTGGTTCATGCCTGTTCCTTAGGGTTGTTACACACCGGATACAGAATTAAGAGAAAAAAAAAAAAAAAGAAAAGAAAGAAAAACTACAAGAAAGTTATTAAGTCATCCATCAGGATCCAAACTGCAATTGTTGCTGTGTTGCATTACATATTTGCCAGCTGTATGTTGTTGACCTATTGGGAGTAAACGACTGATATCAAGCCAGCTCTTAGAGGGCAAGTATGTAGATCATACTTAAGTGCTTACATGCTCCCAGAAAAAAGGAGCCAGGTCAAAAAGCTGCTGCTTGTCCTCTTCTGCTACCAGTCCTCTCC
>JANHGB010064313.1:21213-43914 GCA_026283785.1 Coracopsis vasa | reverse complement strand
GAAACCATCCATATGCTGGGCTGCATCCAAAAGAACATGACCAGCAGGTTGAAGGAGGTGATTCTGCCCCTCTACTCTGCTCTTGTGAGACTCCACTTAGAGTACTACATTCAGCTCTGGGGTCCCCCACATAAGAAGGATGTGGACTTGTTTGAGCTATCTGGAACAGGGCCACAAAGATGCTCCAAGGGCTGGAGCATCCTATAGACAGGCTGAGAGAGTTGGGATTCTTCAACCTGAAGAAGAGAAGGCTCCAGGGAGACCTTATAGCAGCCTTCCAGCATCTAAAGGGGACAGACAGGGAAACTGGGGAAGGACTTTTTGCAAGAGCATGTAGTGATAGGATAAGGGGGAATTGCTATAAACCAAAAGAGGAGAGGCTTAGCTGACATTTTAGGAAAAAGCCCTTTGCTGTGTGAGTGGTGAGACACAGGCTGCCCAGAGAAGCTGTGGCTGCCTATCCCTGGAAGTGTTCAAGGCCAGGTTGGACAGGACTTTGAGTAACCTTGTCTGATGGAAGGTGTCCCTATGGTAAGGTGGCTGGAAGTAGGTGATCTTTAAGGTCCCTTCAAACCCAAATTATAATCCCATATAAGCTTGCCAACTATTGGCTGTTTGCTTTGGGAGATATAGACAGAGGTAGTAAATAGTGCCTTGTCACTTATCCTTTGATAAAATGTCTGTGTGTTTGAAATTATATACTCACATGTGTGCAGCAGCATTTGACTTTTACAGTGGTCACTGAAAGCCATCAACTTTGGCTGGGACAAAAGAAGTGCCTCTGCTAAGTAGAGACATGGCACCATCCTTTGCGATCAAAACAGATGTGCTCTGTTTCATAGCCAAAGAGCAGACAGCTTTCAGTGAATCCTAGCTCTTTCCAGTTTTTCATATACTGAATAAAATCACACTATGAAAACATTGCTAACAATATCAGCTATCAAAGATTTTATGCAGCCACATATTTGTTTCTTTCTAATATTAGTACCTGTGACCTAGCAGTAGTATTGTCATGGTTTCAGCTCGGATAAAATTAATTTTCTTCTTAGTAGCTGGTACAGTGTTGTGCTTTGGATTTAGTGCTTTCCTTCCTTCTGGGCATACTTAATAGAATTTTATGTAATTTAAATTTTATTATTATATTCTGTAAATAATATATATTTTTATTGCATAAAATGTTCGTATTTCCACCTGTTTTTTTGTGTCTTTGGGTCAAATTCAGGCTTGATGTAAGACAGTAGCACAGTTTTGACAGTTATTCTCTTATGCCTACACTAGTCAGTGGCTCTTTTCATAATAAATCACAGTCTCATTTTTCACTGCTTGTAGTGATGTTTGGTACCAAATTGATTAGATGTCAGTTCCCCAGTTAAAAGCTGTAAGACTGCACATCTTCTGGAGAAAATGCTATTTGGTCCATCTCTATCTGTTAGAGCATTCAGCAGGAGATCTAACTAAATGACAGTACTTTTCAGCTGAAATGGTCTCACAGACTAGGGCAAATTGAATGTTTGCTTCCAGCAGATAGTCTTCCATTGCTCTTATCCTCTGTTTTTGCATGCAGGGGATTCCAAAAGCAAAGAACTTCTACCATCTTGCATTATAGGCTTATATTATTTTGATTTCATAGAATAAAGTCCGAGTTTGGGAAAAACCCATATATATTCTAACTCAGAGCAGTTCTGAGCTCAGCTTGTGCTTGGTTCTTCTGCTTTCACTCAACTATCCAAAGATTTGGTGTTTATTCAATAGTGAGGTGTCTCTGTAATGACATAGTTCACAGTTCACTCTGAAGCAATGTTTCTACATTATGTATGCTCTTTGTTTCCCACTGGATAAATGTATGATTATACCAAGAGTACATTAAAAGAGGAAATATTATCTCATCTTTTGCAGACTTAAGGAATTATATGTTATCGGGTGACCTAGAAACTAAGGAGTGCTAGAGTAACAGATCATACACTACACCGTAGAAGAAGTTAGTTTGCTACAGATGTATGCTACAGATTTCTGAACCAGATGCTGGCAAGATTTTTAAATAACTGAAGACCAAATACTTACTTACATTCTTTCCTGCTTCACCAATACACTTGAACTGTACAAAATACAGCATGGACAAAATTATAGTAAGAAAAATTATAAGGAGGATTACTATTGATAATCAAATAATTTATTATTAATAAACCTATTAGGCTTGAGGGGATAATAGCAGCTTTTAAAAATAAATGAGGAAATTATAAGAACGTGTTTGAGAAGGAAATAAAATTTTCATCTGTCAAATAAGAATTATTTCTTCAAAATAGTTAGCTGATGCTCATATCCATTACCCAGTCCAAAACAACAGCACACTTCACTATATTTCCTAATACTGCAATATCTTAACTGATTTTCTGTTCTATTTTGGATAACTTAGTCAATGTCAATAAAGATAATTTAATTTGATTTTTTTATAAGAAACATGCTATCAGATGTTAGTGTTTATTGAGAAAATATGAAAATAGGCTTTTTAATAAGAAACATTTGTAATGGTCACTCAATTTACTAGCAGTAAATTTCCATGTTCAATTTAGAGTGATTGTTTACATAAGTCATTCATTTGCACAAAGGTTTCAGATTATTAAGGCCTATTGATGCTGTGGAATGGAATAACCATCAGCAAGGATTGGATTAATCTCACCTAATGTTAGGTTTCTGCAATGTGTATCCATGCAGTCTAACTCTGTCATCCTAGATGCCCTTTTTAGTCAACAGAGAGAGTCAGGCACTTTTATAGAAGGGTCCCTGTGACATATTTTTAGCATCTTTGGTAAGATGAGATTCATTTCACATCCTAAGTTCCACTGTCAATATTTACTAGGGATTCATCATTTATAAAGCAAACAGATTCAGATGCAATTGTCAGCTCTGTGAAAATCCACATTTAATCTATGTATGTCGATCTGGGGAGGTGCTATATTTTCTGAGATGTATTCAATTGTTCTTTTTAGAGAATTGCATGTAGCCTACTAATCTGGACAGGCCCACATCTCTGAACCTGTTAATCTCACCCAGTAACAGCTGGGATGTTCAGAAAAGTATTGTCTGTTCACAGTGCTCTGTGTTAGTGTTGTATTAACTAAATTCATCATAGATATTAGCTATTACATGCAGAAGTGCCAAACCTAAAAGGAGCCTAGTGTTCATCTGTCTCTCCTTGCCTATATTCTTTAACATGGGCAAAGACGGTATCTTGTCTACTTCTGTTAGATTCACTAGTCATACAATTAAGTCATCAGAGAAAAAAGAACGGTTCAATATCTTATGATAATGATGATTAAAAGTTGATCCAATTTAATAGCTCTAGCTATCTGAAAGTAAAAAGACTGTTCTAAATCACTTACCTAAGCTCTGTCCTTGATCATATTAATCTTAGAAATTATCTAAAAGAGTTATAAATTGCATACAATCATCCTTCTCTCTATCTATTCATTAAAGATGGAATATGAACTACATGTTTAATTTTTATGGTGTGAAAAGTAAGTGGAAACACTCTAGAGTATTATTCTTTGGTTTATCAGATGTGAGTTGCAAAAGACACATGAATGATCCATCCTGATACTCAGGAAAACAAGAAAACCTATGAAAAAATCATCATAGTTAAATGGCGGATTGACAGTGAAATTCCAATACAAAGAAAATGATGTAGAAACAGGAACAGGCAGAAAATGATGATTTTAGAAACACTGTATAGGCATGAGAAAGTGTTGCTAGGAAAGCCAGAGCTCATGTAAAGTTGATATTTGCGGTATGAGTTGCATCAAGGACAAGATCTTCCATTACTACAATAGTAGGCAAATGTCGAGTAAGCAAAATATGAGCCTGTTGCTGAGTGGGACAGGTGATATAGTGAAGATGAACACTGCCTAATAGTAGTAGTATGGAGGAAGTGGTGCAGTATGGCGCTACCAAATTTGCAGATGAAAACAAAAGAACTGTCAATATGCCGGAGAACTATGGTGCTATTCAGTATAGACAGGCTAGAGAAATAAGCTGACAGAAATCTAATGATTTCAACAAGGACAAATTAGAAGTCTTGTACCTGGAAAAGGCAAAACCCTTTGCAACAGCACAAGCCGGGACTGACTGGCTGGTGCAGCTCTGTGGAAAAGGCTCATGGGTTTCTGGTGGGCATCAAGCAGCATGAGCCAGCAGTGCACCATTGCAGGAAGGCAGGGATTCAGGAGCTCAGACTGCATATAAGAAAAATATTCTCCTGTGAGGACAGTTGGAAGAGGTTGACCAGAAAGGTTGTGCAGGCTGCCTCTTTGCAGATTTTCAAGAACTGAGCAACTTGGTCTGACTTTAGCATTGGCGAGGCTTTAAGCAGGTGGTTGGACTTAAGACCTACTAAGATCCCCCCAAACCTAATAATCCTGTGATCTTATAATTATCTTTTTCATGCAAAGGAAATTCTCATAACTGAATAGCTAAATAGCTTTCAAATCTGTTCAAAAAGATGAAAAAAAAACTTCAAAAAAAGGGTAGCAAATACCCATGATGCTCAGGAATAGATAGGACTCCGTCTTTGACTGTCTCTCATTTTAAATGTCTGTCAAAAGAGATAAATTTTTACCCCAGTGCCAAGATTTAGTTCAATTCCCAGTTGGGTTCTTCCTTACTTGTTAGCTTTTCAATATAGTTCAGAAATTCTTTCCCTTCTCTCAGCTGTTTTATGCCCCAAGCACAGAGATCCTTCATCACCGATGTGTAGCTCTCATGCAGGTCTTCATATATGTCTAAATAGATGAGGGAATACAGGTGTATGAGTGTAGAACTGGAAAGAAATTTAGTGATGAGCTGATGCACTAATGAAATTAGAAACAGATTAAAAAGACAGAAGTCACCTCTGTTATGCTTAGTCATGAGATAACTTTAGAAAGCTACTGGCAACAATTAAGAATAAAGTGAAGAGCCTTATCTCACACACACTGTACCAACTGTACAATGTTTATCTTTGAAGCAAGCACCATTATATAACACATTCTCATTTTAATAATATATCACATCTGCCTATTTTACTGGTTGCGAAAATAGGGTAAGTGTATTTAATTCCAATTTCCCAAATTGTCAATAAATGATAATCGGTGAGATTACGAGTCTGAAAATTTACATATTTATAGGAAAAGTGATGTGATTAAGATGGAGAGCCTTCTTTTATTGAACACAAACTGCTGTCTTTTAACAATGAAAGTAAATACTACAGACAATATTTTAAAGTGAATTATATTGTCTAAGGACCTACCAGCCATTAAGTGCATTTATTAATCTTTATACCACTCCTGAGAAGTATGAAAGTGCTGCTATCCCAACACTAAAGATAGTGAACTGAGGCACACACAGATTGAACTCCAACATTACAGTAAAAATCAGTGGTGGAGCAAGGAACTGAAACTATGCTATACAAACTTGAGACTAACACTTGCTCCAGTACTTTTTTCCCATATGGTCAGTTATCTCCTTTATAATACTTTGATTATTTAAAACTGCACATATGTTCATAAATGAAAACAGCATTAGAATATCACTTCAACACTTAACTTCAAGATTTTCAAGATAGATCTCAGCTAAGCAATCTTCAAGTATGTGCTTTGAGTTCTGTATTCTCTTATAGAAAGCTTTCTTTATGAATTTATTTTTTATGTTAGCTAAATCATCTCAGTTTTAGTATGGTATTTTTCTTTCTTATGTGTTGTTTATATGTGGCTGATGTTGGATAAACTTGCATGTGTTTCAATTTTACCACTTCATAGAATCATAGAAGCGTAGAATGGGACCTTAGACATTACCTAGTTCAAATCCCCTTGCAATGGACACAGACACCTTCCACTAGACCAAGTTGCTCCAAGCCTCATCCAGCCTGGCCTTGAACACTGCCAGGGATGGGACAGCCACAGCTTCTCTGGGCAACTTGTGCTGGTACCTCACCACCCTCTCAGAGAAGTGGAAAATCCCAATGACTTCGGTGTTGACTGGGCAATCATTGTGATGGCCTGTGGCTGAGGGTGCACTCAATCCCACTGTCCATGTTGTCAACAAAGACGTTAAACAGCACTGGCCCCAATACTATCCCTTGAGGAGCACCACTCATCACTGGTCTCCGCTTGAACATTGAACCGTTGACCACAACTCTTTGAGTGTGAACATCTAGCCAATTCCTTATCCATTGATTAGTCCATATGTCAAATTCATGGCCCCCAGTGAAGCCAACTTACTGGCTGTACTGGAAGGTATTAATTTGTGCTGTTCTTCAGGTGTTCTCCTGCTGACTTGTGATCTTTTTCCAGGCTCTGGGCATCTCCTACTGGCACTGGCATCACACTGGTAGAAGTGGAATGGATTGAAGTTCCCCTCCTCTGGCACCTTTATTTTAAAACCCACAGTTTCCATGTTCACTTCTTCATTTTTCTGTGTCCTGTTCAAGGGTAGGCAGAGATAGGCAAAGGTAGCACCTAAGAAATAGGTTTGAATTGTAGCCTAAAAGACTACAATTGTCTATTAGTCTACATTGTAGACTGGCAGTGCCCTATTAAATGAAAAAGAACCAAAATCCTCAAGAAATTTGCATCACTTGCAACTTGATGCTATCTTTTTTTTTTTCCTGACAGTAATTATACTGGATGTGGTACATCCTTATAACTAATTTAGATGTTTGATGTTTTCTATGCTTTTGCTTTTTTGTGTTATCTCATTCCTATATTACTGTGTGTGTCATAAGAAATAGAATGTGTAAGATTTCCCGAAAATGTTAGTGTTTCACTGAGGAGGTAGGAGAGAACAGCTGCTACCCAAGGTTAGTTTAACATACTTCTACATTTTTTCATCACCCCATCTTTAAATGTCGATTTTGACTTTCACATAATTCTAATTACAAATCTGAAGAAAAACACTCTGCTTTCTAGCCATGTTTTTCACTTGGCCCACTTTGTTCTGTTCTTTCATTACTGTCTAAACGCCCTGTTCTTTCTGTTCTTTGAGGTTCCATTCCATTTTTATGAATCCTGCTGCCTCTTCCCCTGAGCCATGTACTTTATCTGCATTACGTGACTCAGTAGGAGCACTGTAGCAATTGATTGGTAGTCAGCCAACAGTTCAGCAATTGGTAGGGAACAGCTGAGCACCAAATCATTGATTTTCTCCCCACTGATGCCTTCACAGCTGGTTACCTTTTAGTGTGCCATTACAAATAAAGGAAGATAGAAAACGGAGACTCAATATATCTATTTTACATATAGATAAAATATCATATATTTACATTTTTAACTGTCCATTCCAAGGAAAAAATCAGATAAAAATTTATTGTGGCAGCTTGAGCGCAGTCAACAAGGCAGAACATATATCAAAGGGAGGAATTACATCAGATAATGAAATCTATTAACTCTAATATTGAGAAACGTTGGGAATTTTTTGCAGAGCTGTTGATCAACAAACTCCAAAGAACTTAAATAATAAGCTTGAATCAATTTTATTAATTTTGTTATTTTTTAATTAATTTTTTGTTTAGAATAGGAAAAAAAATCAAACATTTACATTTCCAGACATATATCCATACATGAACATGACAAAATCTGCTTTGATACTTGATTCATATTTTTTTAGAGACATATATTTCAGAAGTCTAAACCCTTCAGTTTAACCCCAGAGTTTCAGAAAAAGAAAATAATCAGTTACTAGTCACCTGAAATACCGAAAAATCTTCCCTTGTCCTGTGAATAAGTAAAAGAGTTAGATCTGTATCTGATTGGAAAAAAACCCTCTTTGTAGAGAAAACAAAACATCTCCAAGAATGTTATGTGATTCCTCTTTCTGTAAACATTAACTTTAGATGGAACTTACACTTTTAAACCTATGGTTTAAGTTTTGGATATATTTATGTCGAAATTAAGTTAGATGAGATGAGAATAATGCCTGAATAATCTTGTGGCGTTTTACAGTGGAGTGACTCTTGGCGGATAAGGGAAGAGCAGATGATGCCATCTACCTTTGCCTCTAAAAGGCCTTTGGCATGATCCCACATATCATCCTTGTCTTTACATTGGAGAGATATGGATTTGATGATACTCTATTCAAGTCCAAAGTACCAGAATGAATGGCTCAATGTCCAAATGGAGATCAGTAATAAGTGGTATCCTTCAGGGGTCCACACTGGGACTTATACAGTTTGATAACTTTATAAATGTTGGCAGTATGACTGAGTATCCTCTGCAAGTTTGCAGATGATGCCAAGCTGAATGGTTCTTGTGGGAAGGGATGTCAACCAAAGAGACCTTAGCAGGCTTCAGAAGTGCGTCAATGCAGCCTTCGTGAAATTCAACACCATCTTGTGCAGGATCCTGCACCTGCATCAGGGCAATCACCATTAACAGTACAGACTAGGCAACTTGGATTGAAAGCAGCACTGCAGATATGAACTTGGGAATATTGGTAGATAAAAAATTGGATTTGAGCTATCAGTGTGCTCTCAAAGTCCAGAAAGCTAACTGTATCCTGTACTGTATCAAAAGAAGCATGAACAACAGATCAAGGGAAGTGAATCTGCACCTCTGTTCCCCTCTCATGAGACCCCAAGTGGAGTACTGCATGCAGTTCTGGTGTCCACAGTACAAGAAAGACATGGGTCTGTTAGAGCAGGTCCAGAGGAAGGCGTGTGTGAAGATAAGGGGAAGAGATCAGGCACCAATTACCATTATGGGCAAAACAGACTCAACTTGGGAAAAAATTAATTTAGCTTATTACCAATAAAATCAGAATAGGATAATGACAAGTATAAAGCATCTTTCCCCCTCACCTCTCCCTTCTTCCTGGGCTCAAATTCACTCCCAGATTCTTTACCTCCTCCCCTCAACTGTGCAGGGGGCATTGGGAATGGAAATGATCAGTTAATAGCAGCTTGTCTCTGCTGCTCCTTCCTCCTCAGGGGAGGACTCCTCACACTCTTCCCCTGCTCCAGTGTGAGGTCCTTCCCACAGGAGACAGTTTTCCATGAAGTTCTCCAATGTGAGTCCTTCCCATGGGCTGCAGTTCTTCATAAACTTAATAAACTTCATTAAACAGTGCTTCATAAACTTCGTTCGCCTGCTCCAGTGTGAGGTCCTTCCCACAGTAGACAGTCCTCCATGAACTTCTCCAATATGAGTCCTTCTCATGGGCTGCAGTTCTTCATAAACTGCTCCAGCATGGGTCCCTTCCATGTTAACATTTTTGACTGTTGTTGACAGTAGTTCTTATCCAGATGTCATCTAAATAGCCGTAAATTTTATATAAAACAACAGGTTGAAAACACTTATAGCCAGAAAGATTCAGGAGAGACTGTTGGCATGACTCTTGGCATTCACTAAAGAAAAACTGTAAGAGGTCACCAGTCCATATTGGTTATTGTTAGTTGGAAATTATTACAGGAATCTCTTGGAATCAAATCAAGCCTATCATCCATAACTATATGAAGGCTCACACAATAAGCAGCAAGTTCTGATTTCTAATATATCTAATTTTTAAGGTTACTAAAACACATAATGTAATGAATGTGTTGATGACAGAACTAAATAGAGAGATAAAAATTCTTTATGCTTTACTTAATTAAATTTAAAGCAATATGCACTGGCATGTTTTTCCTTTCAATGTATACAATATAGATGGTAATAGATAAAAGCTTATCTATATTCCATTTATATTTAACATGACATATTATGTATTAAGATCTTTAGGTCATGTTTCTAACATCTATATTATTATGCAATTAATTTTGTCATTAAAAAATCAGTTTCTTTGTGGCTTTTCTTGAATTGCTCTGACCTTTTCTTGCCTGCTTTCTTTAAGCTTCTCTTTCCCTTTCTTCCTTTGCTTCCCTACATTCAAGTCACATAACAATTTAATACTAAATGTTTCTATTTGTCATAGGAAATTTGTCTTTTCAAAACACAGATATAGAAATCTGAAAAGTGAAATTATTCAGGATCATAATTTGTCTCTGCTCTTTGTCAGTTCCATATAAAATAGTGGGTTTATTATATAAAGAAGGATGCAGAAGAAGAACAATGCCTCTTGGACATAAATTCCTGTAATAGTAATAGTAATAATAGTAATGGCAATGGCAATATTAATATTCCTTTTTAGACTTTTTTTGTGATTGTCTCTATTAACAGTACTAACCCCTACCCACTAAGCTTTTTGTTCTCAGAGGTTCATCTGCATTAGGGATAGTTGGGCAAGAGGGGGCTCTCAATCTTCTCAGGCACCTCCACAGGTTTATAAGATACTGAACGACAGACTGATTCAGATGCTCAGTCAGAGCTGCTTTGTTAATAGCTTAATAATATTTTTTTCTTCTTTTTTTTTTTGAGCGTGTCATGCATTAAGTTGCAGAAAGTATCAAAAAAGAGAAAGAAAAGACAATTTGCTAATTTACAGAATGGACACTTGCTTTTCAATTTTCATTGTCTTTCAGATTTGCAACCTAGTTATTAATTAAGGCTCAAAGACTTTCTGGCTGAGTTCTCACTGTCACTGCTGCCGCAGAAGTAGTCCTTGGTGAATGGTAATAAAGCCAGATTACTTAGGACTTCATTACTGCATGATGAAATTTCTGTTGGTTTTAATAATGGATTACCACTTTGTTTACAAATGGACCTTCGCTATCCCAGAATAGCCCTGATGAAAGAAGCTAAACATTGTCAGACTTTTCAGATATTATCAAAGCTAACCAATTCTGAATGTTGCATATAGTTAATACCAGTGATAAAGAAAGGAGAATGAACTAACAAGAAGTGAGTGAACAGTGGACCACAGTTCTTACATAATTTACCCATGAATAAAACAGGAAAACAAATAAAAGGAGGCACACACAGGCTAATTTAGAATGGTCTTAAACCACAATTTCAGGGTAGAGAAAAAATGCAGGGGAAAAAAGCACAGAGACTTCTGATGGTGTATGTCCTTAAAATTATCCTAGGCTGCAATGTTCTCTTGAAGGAAACTTATAATTATTAATGAGCTATATTTTTTAAAGAAATCGTATAATTCAAAAACATCTGAAATGAAGTAACGGGTTACTTGTTGTTAAATTACATATAAAATCACAAAAAA
The DNA here is from genome assembly GCA_026283785.1 of Coracopsis vasa. Classification (NCBI taxonomy): domain Eukaryota; kingdom Metazoa; phylum Chordata; class Aves; order Psittaciformes; family Psittacidae; genus Coracopsis; species Coracopsis vasa. Next base: position 32,796 of record JANHGB010064313.1, on the reverse strand, counting down.
ATGATAAAATGTGGTGAAAGAAAATCAATAAAGTGCATATTCAGCTTAGACCTTGAGGTTCTCTTGGAAGCACCTTTACAGGATTGAAGAGATGAAAAGTATTTCAATGTAGGATAAGTGAGATGTAAATCTGTTTGGTAAGTATGCATGTAATAAAAAGGAAAAAAGTGATTAATTATTACAAATAAGAACAAATAAGGTAGGTTACAAAATCTTGGGTACTCTTTTTTGTCAACCAAAATAGTATGGATTTTTGTGTTTTGGTTTGATTTGGTTGTTTGCTTGTTATATTGAGGAGCAGTACCATCTTATTACTCAGTCCCAGAAGCTCTTCCTTGAAAAAAAATGTCTCTTGTGTTGATTATTAGAACTGCCTGAGAAATTTTTGAAGAAAAAATGCTCTGTCCCTGAAAAATTTTAAAATTAGCCTTGTGCTCACAGTGATTTTGGATTTGAATTTTATTTTTTTTTCTTGTTTCATTTGCAGGCTTCCATTTGATTTGAGAAAGAAATCCATCCTAACTCGGTTATTCATTCAGTGCTTAACTTACTTCCTTAAAAACTCTGTTTTACAGGAATTTTGTTATGTCTGATTCAGGTAAAGTATTAATACAAGGTTTTCACATGTCATAGGTGAAAGTCCTGGATAATGAATAAAGAAGTTCCAGAATAGCTAAAAGAATGTCATTGCCAGGAAGTAGAAGAGATCAAACAGAAATAATGTAACTTGGAGTGTAGAGAGCACTGATGTGGAGTTTTTCAAGGCCAGAAGCAAACCAGTGTGCAAAACTGAACCTTCATCCCCATTCTTCCCTACTTCAGATGGATGCTCAGGTGAATGTTCTGGGCCATTCTGGGCATTTGTCAATTTATTTGCGCATTTTTCATTATTTTAAAGGTCTAATTTTAATTGTATAAAGAAATATATTTCAATATTTGAACATGTATCTCAAAATGGAGCTGGCACCCATTTCAGCCTTTTAAAAAAACTATCATTTAGACTGTATACTCCTCAAGTATGATTCTACATAAGATAGAAGTAATTCATAAACATGTTGTTAATAATGGCACAAACATTACAGACTAATTCACTGACTGTTCTTCTTGCTAGAAGTCATCCTGGGTATCAAGATGAAAACAATTACCAGAAGACATAAAGCACTTTCCGCCTTCTTAAATCATAAGTAGATTCTGCTTTCCAGTGTATCCTATAAATGGGTTTATTGTCTTTTGCTATAAGTCATAATATTGTCACAGATAGTATTTTTTCCATACAGAAAAATTAAACCTATGTTTCTTAAAATAAATTCAACACAAACAGCATATAAGCATTTTCTTTATGTACTCTAAGAAAGATATTCCCCTTTCATTTCTAATAGGCAGAGTTCAGTTTCCATTACCTTTACACATGCAGAAGGAAGAAGCCAGGATTGTTCACATATTAATTAAACTTTTAAATGTATAAATTGAATAATAAAAATTATAGATTGAAAAGAGTAGTTTTATTCATTACTCAAGGCTAAAAACTCCAGCTGCATGAAAGAAGAATGCTTGTGCTTATTCTCAAAATTATACAACCCTCTGTGTTTCAACTGAACCATAAGCACAAGATCTAGGAAATAGTGATTTCTGTATAAGAAATTTGGAGATTATGAGAAAATATATCTGCCAAAGTACCCATAGTCTACACTACACTGGTTTTGTTCATGGTAGGGAGGTATTAACACATCCCTCTTCTGTAGATAAGCAGGTTGTTTATTAACTTTATGAAGGTGCCTTACCCTTGTCACTTATCTGAGACAGATATTCTATGTAAAGTTATGTTTACCAAGGAACAACAAAGAATCCGAAGATATTTTTTTTTTTTCTGAGGTATTTGCCTCTCTCAGGTTTAGATTAAAGACAGAACATGATCTCTAAAGTTTAGAACAATTGTCTCCTATCTTACCATTATACTAGAAGATAAAAATCAGTATATAAAATACTGCTGTTAAAAACATTTATGCAAGAAATTAGTTTGGGCACATAAGACTGAAATAATATTTATAACATCTTGCATTAACTTGACAAATAAACCAGAAATAATGGCTATTATAGATGACAATAAAATCATTCAGGGATGGTTTTGAAAGTTACTCTTGTTCCCAAAGCTCTCCTAAAAGTAAACATTTATTTTTGTAATTCAATATTAAACTTTAGATATACCAAGTATCTCAAAGAAGCAAGCACTTACAAGATCATTAATCACAGGCCAATCTTTTCCCAGAAGCTCTGTCAGTCTGTTTACATGCTTCAGAGTTGCTGCCTAATCTCTACATGTCCTTTATAAAAGGTACATGTACTTAATAAAAGCCAAAAGTAGTTGTGATGTGTTTCTGCTAAAATACAGTGAAACATGTGAAAACATTTTTTTAAAGTATTTTTTTTAGTAGAAAAAAAAACCTCACCACAACAGAAAGAATAGCATAGCATGATTTACCTTGGCATATCATAGCATAACAGAGAATAAATTAAGATTTTTAGAGAAATGCAATTGGAATTGAAACACAAACAAAATAATTGTTATACATAATGTTAAAAGACCCTGCTATACAATAATATATTTAACGGAAAATATTATTTTTAAAACCATATTTATCAGAAAAAACACTATTTGTTATGTTTTTTGGCATGAACATCTGTGGAAGCTTAAAAGGTTTATGCAAAATAGTTGAGGCTATCAAAACTTCAGCATTGGGTTTTTTTTAAATAATTATTATATACGCTTGGGGAAACTTTTTTTTAATAGAAGTTATTTTTTAAAAGTTAAATACAAAATTATATCCTGGCTGAATGCCTTATTGCTGCTAGAATGCCTTGTGACAGCTGTAGCATGCTGTTCATGTTTTCAATATTTTCAGACTATTCTTTATACATATGCATGTATCTGAAGTGAGACATATGATAGAAAGGGAAAAGTATTTTTTTTTTAGCTGAAAGCCAATACTGGTTCATCAATAAGCGGACAACACTAATTCAGAAAAACTGATCGTTGATATACTTACTTTCGAATTTGGAAAGAGAAGAGGGATTGTGGAACAGCCTCTAAGGAAAAAAGTAGCCAAAGAAAAAAATAAAGCTACTGTCATGAACTTTGTGATAATTACATTACAGAATGCGTTTCCTTCTACAGAAAGGAATTCTTTCCTGATGTATGCTTTATTGCCATCACTGATTTGCTTTATTTCTGATACAACCTGTTTTGCTATCCTTCTCATACCTTTTTTCTAAGTAGATACAGTGTATGGAAGAGATCTGGTCTGTAGTTTTAAGTGGAAGTACAATAGTACAAAACTGAACTATAATTCATGTTGCTTCAGACACGTGTATGCAGACACATGCAGTCGAAGAGCTGGTTGCAAGACCACGGAAACTGGTCCACCAGGAACGTGTAATATGTGACATGAACAGAGGTACTCCCCCCAACTCTTTACAAAAGGAGAAAAGGTAATCACCAAGAGACACATTGCCAGGGAGATACTGCCATGAGGATGACTCCAGAAGGATACCTCCGTGAGGACACTCTCTGCCAGTGACTACTGCGGACCCTGAGGGCAACACCACGAGACACACTCCACGGGGTACCTTCAAGGGGACTCCAGAAGGACACCTCCATGAGGACACCCACAGCCGACGGACTCTTGGGGAACACTCTGCTCAGATACTACGAGACTACGAAACCTGAAGAACTCTCACCACTGATGACAACGGATCCCTGGGACACCACTATCCCAGGGATAGTGGTGACTATCACTCTCTTTCTCTCTCTCTTCACCCTGAATTCTTGCTTCATTTTCTACCTTTTTTCCAATCTGTCCTATCGCTATCCCCTTTATTACAATCAGTCGTCTTTTTGCAATAACTGTCTTTTTGTAATTTGTAATAAACAAACTGTCCGATTATGGTACTTGTTGACCTCGTTTGTGTCAATTTCACTCTTGGAATTACGAACAGAAACAGGGTCCAGCACTGGGGTTTTTCCCCAATCAGACCCTGACAGGGAGGAAGGCATAGATGCCCTTTTGTTTTTCTGAGGGTTTCTTACATTTTTCATGGCAAGCAGAAATCTCTGATTTAACAGTTTGTCTAGTAAAAAGCTGACTTCTTTTGTTCAGCATTCAGCCCTTTACTAACCAGGTCAGACCGGAGGACAAGCTGTCTTAGCACCGCAGGTTGAGGAGAAGTTTTAAAAGAAATTAATGAACTTGTTCAGTGTCATGAAGAAATTATGCATAAGCATTAGTTTATGAATGTAGTTCTCCCAAGTACTATTTTGTTGCTTTAAATATACATATATAAAAACCCGCAACCCCTCACAAAAACATTTTTATTTTTTTCAATAACTAGAAAAGACCATGGTTTCAAAAATAATTAATTAATAATGAGATCAGACATCATGGTTTATGAGTCTTTGTTACCAGTTGTTATTCCTTGCAAAGCAAAACTACCCATGCTTAGCGCACAATTTAAGATAAAATTCAGGAAAACTTTGTTGGTTAAGAAGAAAGTGAAATGTAAAATTCTTGAACGAAGAAACCCTCATAAAATAATAATAATAATAAAAAAAAAACAAACAAAAAAACACCTGGCAATTTTTTTCAGCATGTTTTATATTACAACCTGTGCCCAAAAGCAAGAAAAACAACAAATGACAAAGAAAATTATGATGAAATCTGAAATTGTGTACTTCATTAGAAAATGGAAATTACAGGTGATCTCAGGGACCTTGAAATAAGAGTTGCAAGCACAGTAGAAATTGCAGGTCCCAGCGATGTCTTGCACTATCTGCTTACAAGTGATGCTTGTCCCTGTGGGAAATGCTGACTTAAGAGCTTTGTGACCTAAACAGAATCTAAGTGTGATACACTAGTTTTATTATAACTGTGGTTTCTTTTGTTTATAACAGCATATTTAACATTTGATAACACTATAAGATGGTACTGAAGTAACAACAACCTGGCTTCCTGAGGTGGTAGAAAGGATGTGCTAGAAGCATACAAAATATAAAAAAGAATCAACCAAAAATCAAACAAAAGAGAAAATAGTCTTAAAGCTGTAGACCACTGATTGATAGAAATAATGCCCTGGATAAAAATACAAAAATATTTGCCCATAAGGCTTAATGAGAAGTCACGAATAGAAATTATATATGAATTCAGATAAATCTTTTCAGGCTTTCAATCCACATAAGAAGAAGGTTAATGGGGAACTTACTGTCGGAAATGGTCATAAAGTGAAATAGAAGATCCAAAATTCTTCCATCTAGTAAATGGGGACTTTTATGCTTAACCTCAAAAATGTAGTATTTGAGGAAAAAAAAATTACTTGAGATTATCTAGTTCCCCGAAGAAAATGAGACTTAGATGGCATGAGTTTGAATGTGCTGGTCCTCAGATACCAACTTATTTGTCAAGCTGCCTAATTCCATAGTTATCTCAATTATTTATTTTTTTTTAAAACTCACCAGGCACCAGAGCTGCAGCATTAACCATTAAATTACAGTATACTGTATATACAAGTCAATTACTTGTGCCTATAATTTGACTTAGGTGCTAAATGGTCCAAATCTATGTTATTAATGTCTCTCAGCTTTTAAAATAGGGTAACTATTTAAAAAAAAGTCCATCAGAAATAGGAATCAGCCTAAGCTACAACTTGTATTAAAGACAATTCTAACAACTGAACACTTCAGTTGATTAAATCACAGTGCTGGGAACGGTCCCTGCCACTTTGTAATTTGCTAGCGTAGATGTAGCCTAAATGAATGTCTCTAGGTAGAATCCTAACGACACCAGCATATTTGGTGTCAGAAAGTTGATACTACCTGCAGAGAAGCAGTTCCCAAAGCACAGATATCATTCAAACCTCATCAAAATACAGAAATTACTCATTAGTGAGAGACTTGACTAAATTTGGGAAAATATAGCTTCCAACACCTATTTTATGTCATCTGGGCTGAGATTAGAGCTGATATTTCCTAGTATTATGACTTGATCTCCAGATTACTAAGTTTTTGAGTGTGCAACCCTAACTAATAAAAAACAAGTTTATTAATATATTTTTTTTAATATTAGTAAGTTTTCAATCTCAGTCTTCCAAATACATACTGTATTTATAAGGAATCCTGTACATTACACTTTCTAATGGATTTTTTTCATTTAATCCAGAAGACTGGATTGGTTTATACTACATATTAGTATATTCTGTATGTTAGAATGCATTAAACCAAAAAGAACTGGAAAAGGTATAACCCTTACTAAATTATAGCTCTCTAGTTAAGGGTGATGCAGAGGGTCAAAGATAGCTATTAATTTATGCATATATGTATATATATATCCTTTGTGTTTGCATAAAGCTAGTAAAATTTGGCCCTTTAACTGGTTTCCATTGGAATGATCCATTGTGCTAAAAAAGTTTGAGCTCTCCAGTTCTACAGTTGTTTTTGTTTTTGTTGGTCACGTACATCTGTGGTCTGAATAAACAAAACAGTTAGATTGATTGATGGACTAAGTAAATTCAAAACAGTTTATAGAGCCTGAGAACAGTGAAAAACTGGGTGTTATGAAGAGCAATTAAAGATGGGGAGGTATCAACTACATCATATACCACTGAATGTAAGAGTTGGTTTGAGGACTTTTTTTTCATTTTCTGACAAGGAACATGTTTCAGATGCTGATGAGTTTAATTTTCTGCAAATTGATATTTGACATAAATATTTAAGTCATCTCCTGTATTGCTGGTATATATTTGTGTTGAATTTGCTGATCAAATTACACATTTTAGTGATTTTGGAGGGAGTTTACTTCTTACATGTCATAGTATGCGGATTCTTTTTTGACATGCTTTACTAAATGAGTGTTAAGCATCATTTTACAACCTTGGTATTTAATTAGCTTTGTCTTTCTGTATGCACCAATCAATAATGAAGATCATACTTTTACTGTTTTGCTATGAGCTAAACCTCCTGTAGGTAGATTTCTGTAGCCGAGATCACTGCAGTTTATTAAAAGTTCTTCATGTTTTCAAAGAGTTCCTAGAATGCCATCCATAACTAATGAAGTACAGACATGAAGCTGAAATAGAAGTACTTTATGCAATCATGTATCCAATTAAAAGGAAAAGAAAAATGTGTTTTGTCTGGGGTAAAGATAAAAGATATTCTGAATAAATCCACGTAATTCTGCAGAGTCACTACAATATAAATTACTGAAAGTCTGACTGATGTAAGTTTTTACTAGGTCAACAGTTAGTTAAATTATTAATTTCTTCTTCATGACTGCTGGTCCCAGAAGAAATACCCAGCCAAAAACATTCTGTATTGAGTTTGTGTGGCCAGGTTTTGAGGGCGGGGCCGGTACATGAGTGCTTTCTGTAAGAAGCTGCCATAAGCCTCCCCTAATGCCAGATGGCTCCAATACAGACCCACTGCTGGCTAAGGATGAGCCTGTCAGTGATGGTGATAGTGCCTCTGAGTTAACATATTTCAGAAGGGGAAAAAGTTATTGTGCAGGAGCACCTGCATCTGGGAGAAGTGAGAACATATGAAAGAAACAGCCCTGCAGACACCCAGGTCAGTGAAGCAGGAGAGGAGGAGGTGCTCCAGGTGCTGGAGCAGAGATTCCCCTGCATCTTGTGGTGCAGCCCATGGTGCGGCAGGCTGTGCCCCTGCAGCCCATGGAGGTCCATGGTGGAGCAGATCTCCACCTGCAGCCTAGGGAGGAATCCATATCTGGGTGGGAGAATGCCTGAAGGAGGCTGTGACCCCATGCAAAGCCCGTGTTGGAGCAAGCTCCTGACAGGACCTGTGGCCCCATGGAGAGCAGGTTTGCTGCAGGACTTGTGACCCCGCAGGGGACGCATGCTGGAGCAGCCTGTTCCTGAAGGACTGCACCCATGGAAGGGACCCACGTGGGAGCAGTCTGTTCCTGAAGGGCTGCACCCATGGAAGGGACCCACACTGGAGCAGTTCATGAAGAACTGCAGTCCATGGGAAGGACTCACATTGGACAAATTCATGGAGGAGTGTCTCCTGTGGGAGGGACCCCTCGCTGGAGCACGGGAAGAGCGTGAGGAGTCCTCCCCTGAGGAGGAAGGAGTGGCAGAGACAACGTGCAATGACCTAACCATAACTCCCATTCCCAATGCCCCTGCACAGCTTGAGGGGAGGAGGTAGAGAATCTGGGAGTGAAGTTGAGCCCAGGAAGAAGGGAGAGGTGAGGGGAAAGATGTTTTTAAGACTTGGGTTTTATTTGTCATTATCATATTCTAATTTTATTGGTAATGAGCTAAATTAATTTCTTTCCCAAGTTGAATCTGTTTTGCCCATGGTGGTAATTGGTGGCTGATGTCTCTCTGCCCTCACCTCTATCCATAAGTCTTTAATTGTATTTTCCCCTGTCTGTCCAGTTGACAAAAGGATTGCTGGAGCAGCTTTGGTGGGCACCTGGTATCCAGCCAGGGTCAACCTACCATACATTCTCAACAGTTGTATTGATCCGTGAATATGTAAGGGTGGAAAATTTCTATACTATGATGTACTTGAGGCATAAAATTTGCAATTCTGAACCGCCTGTGAGTTAGAAGCCTACAGCAGCATAAAATGGATGATATGAGTATACATTTCAGTGGATTGTAAAAGACTTTTAATTCTGTAGTCATATACCAATATGGATAGTAACTCTAAATAAGCTTGTTAGATATTGCACTAACTTTTCAAGGATTATATGACAATAAAATATGTTTTCAGAATTTCTCCATATAAGAAAAAGACACATCTTAGAATGGGCTTTATTTTCAGAAAATGTGACATATCCAGCCTTTGAAAATAAAGCTCCTCAAATGGATTAGCAGGATGAGCATCCAGAAAATTCTTAAAATATGAATAATTAAAAAGGGGGGGGGGAGAGAACAGGGGGAGAAAGGAAAGTTTAATTCCTTGAAATTGCTTCAGATAAGTAAGAAGAAACCATACTATAAAGAATGAAGTAAACAGAAAATAGCATTAATTGGAATAATGCTGATTCTTAGTTTTTCTAAATATTGTTGGATACTGCATATTATGGTACTATAATTAAGTTTTTGCATAATTTCTATTCAGAAAAATCTCCAAATGTATTGTAATATAGGACATCATAACAGCAAACTGATGTGCAGTCAGTAGCTATGATATGAAAAACAAGGTGAGCAAAAAGTTGGAAATATAAATACACCAATTAAGTATCTCACTGTGTATAAAAGTATACAATGTATGAAAAACTACGTGTGTATATATATATACACATATCCTATATAGGCATAACCTGTTACATGAAGTGTTTACCCATATGAAATAGTGTGTTTTTAGAAGATTAAAAATTAGCTAGGTCTCTAGCGCATTACCTCAGTGTTTGCAGGTATTCCCAGTAGAAAGGAGAGGCTTAGATAACACAGCAAAAGCTAATAAACTTATCTAATAGAAGTCTATTTTAAGGCTGACTGCTTAATGTATCCAGATCCTTTCCAAAGCCATTTTATTTACAATCATGTTTATTATATTTGCACCATTTAAGATTGCAATATTACGTTTAATATCTGTTGAGTTTGTCTTAGTCAATAGAAAAACTTGCTTTGCTGTATCTTTATAGTTTTTTTATATTTGCAGCACTAAATCAGGGAACAATGAGCTGGAATTTATTTCCTCTTGTTGTAGGGAAGGACAGCTATACGGGTACCTACTTTCAGACTGTCATCAGGATCTTTTCAGTGATTCACTGTTCTGTCCCTCCCCAGTCATCCAAGCAAAAGAAAAAACATGGGTTATTTAACCTAGTCTAAAAAATACTAATGAGAGCTATTTACATAGCCAGAGTGAGAGGCATCCCAGAGGAGGAGGAACTGAAGGTCATAACACTCCCTGCAGTGTGTTCTGATTCCAAATACACACTCCAGGCCAAGAGGAATGTGAGATGATGTTCTTCACGTGCGCTGTGGCTGTCCCTGAGGCTGAACGCTTGTGGTAGCTGTGGGATTTAGTAGCACTTTGCCCCTTTCAGCAAGTGGTGTTAGGCAGAAATGCTGTAAATAGGTTGCTGGGACATTGTTTCTGATGGGGGCATTAACATTTTCTTCCACTTTCCTGCATTTTCTCTATCCTTTCCCAATCAGGCTTTCTGTTCTGCTCATCATCCAGATAGTTCTTTTCTCTTCCTTTTCCAGTGCAGATTCATTGGGTTTGATAATAAATGATGAAAAATGTACAGCAATTCAGATGAGTTTTCACCAGCAACTTCCACAGCTGCATAACTGCTTAAATACTGTGCGTGGAGAAATCTTTTATAATAGAGATGTCATGTGGTATATGATTAATCTTGCCTTTTTTTCTTTGGTATCATTCTGGTGATGACATCATGCTATACCTGATAGATAACTAGAGGTCTTTCTCCTGTTCGAAAAAAGATAGGGAGGCATGTAGGTGAAACAATTCAACATAGGAATTAGTTGTTACTATCTTGTGATGGTGTTTCTGCTGTTTTAAATATAAAACATATTTGACTCCTTTTGACAAAGCTGTGATGATGGGTTTTATTTCAGTTGAATTTATATGTCTGGGTGTAACCTTTGGGGCAATTTATCTCACCTGTTGTTGATCCTTTCTTCCTTATTTCCAAAGGTGTACTTCACTGCTTCCCAAGGGAACTCAGGGTCCTGTGTGAAGATATTAGATATAGAAGATACTCAGGCAGTCAAACAACTCACTATAAACCAACCTTTTCAAAAGAACCCGAAAGACTTGAGATCTTAAATCCTAGTTATTTTCAGTGATACCTATAACAAGCCCACCCTGCAAGTTTAAATAAAACTTATTTTGAGGACTACTCTAAGAATCAAAAGCACTGGGAGGTGTGATGCAAAGTTCTCTGGAATCTGGGGATAAGTATTCGCACCACAGAGCAACAATGTATTATAGAAATGTGGCATCATACATCGAGAAGTAGTATTGTTATGTTTGACCAAACAATTTACATAGGTTGTGTATTCTGTGTTCTGCAACATTTGGTCTCCATGAAAAACCACACATAATATTGTATATCCACCTCAAGAAGGTATACTGTGTTAAACCGTGTTAAATTTTATCATATAGATGTGTCATTATAGAATCATAGAATTATTTAGGCTGGAAAAGACCTTTAAGATCATCAAGTCCAACCCCTAACCCAGCACTGCCAAGTCCACCACTAAACCACATCCCTTAAGCGCCACATCTACATGTCTTTTAAATACGTCCAGGGATGGCAACACAACCACAGTCCTGAGCAGCCTGTTCCAAAGCTTGACAACACTTTCAGTGAAGAAATTTTTCCTGATATCCCATCTAAACCTCCTCTGGAGCAACTTGAAGCCGTTTCTTCTTGTCCTATCGCTTGTTACTTGGAAGAGACCAACCCCTACCTCAATACAACCTCCTTTCAAGTGGTAGTAGAATGATACAGTCTCCCCTCAGCCTCCTCTTCTCCAGGCTAAGCAACTTTCACCAGCTTCACTGCCCTTCTCTGGACCCACTCCAGC
>JANHGB010064313.1:0-20861 GCA_026283785.1 Coracopsis vasa | reverse complement strand
GATTTGAGGACTCCTTTCCCAGATCCATTTTATATGTCTTGGACATTTGTCTGGTCCCACCTGGCGGGTCTGGGGCAGCTGATGGTTTATCACACTGCACTGTAAAACCACAGGCCCTCCAGAGACTGAAAAACTAACCAGTTGATTTTATTCCTCCGTAAAACTGTGTCGGCAGAAACAAAAGTCTTGGCAAGCTCATATTCTTATAAATGGCCCAACGTATAAACAAAAGAAAACAAAGAAATAGACTCACCACCCTGTCGGTCCAGCGATGTACTCTCGCTCAGTGAGATGCAGTCCCTTCAATCAATGACTCTGCTAAGGCCCAGAACAGAAAAAAAGCACCACGCAGCTCTTGTTCAATGGCAAATTTCAGAGTTTAGGACATAAGCTCATTGAAGAGCTAAGCTCCTCCAGAAGGTTTTTCATCCTGTTCAGAAGTAGATGTCTAAGATAGGTGTGATAAATTGCCATCTGTCTCTTTCTATTCAGAGTAGATGACTAGTTCAAAACATGTGCCAGACTGTTACATAAACAAAGATAGATACATTAAATGAATTTCAGGAAAAGTTTAAGCTTTGGTATCAAAACTCTCCATACGTCTAAGCTTCAGCTTCTAGACCTGTTGAGAAGGGAGTCAGTCTTGAGTGCACCTAACTTGCACATTATCAGAATAAGCAAACGAGGCACCCCTTTCCTCATTTTGACTGATGGGCTCATGAAGGTAGAATTGGAGAGAAACTGCTACATGAAAGGCACTGAAAGACTCATTTGGGATGCTGTACATAATTGTCACTGAAATTCTGAAACCCTCATTTACTTCATATCCTCTCTAAATAGCCAGCTCAGTTCAATAAGCAGCTCTTTGGAAATCAGACTAAGCTTGCTTTCTTTTACAAGAGGTTAGGTGGACTAGTAAGATAGATGTGGAATATTAGAATTACATCATTTGTCTGTCCCAAAACATCCCCAGACCAGAAAAAAATGCCTAGGGAAATTCCTACCATTTGTTAACTCTCACCATCAGCTAAAAAGCTTCATGCATCATGGATTAGGAAACCCAGGAGCACCAGTGAGTAACAAAAATCCTCTGTGAAATTTGTCTATTACCTCTCAGGCTATAAAAAAAAGTGGTGAAAAAAGTGTTGAGGGTTTTTTTTTAAACATGTTGAGTTCTTAAAAGGTCAGGACTCTGAAGCCCATCTTAAGATTCATCTTACTATAGACACCATGCTATAATTTCGTCTACCTTGTAACGTTTCAAAGGCTACTACTTTATCTTACATTGATGCATACAAAGACACCTACAATATAGCCAAATGCATCTAAGCTACCTATCCTAGAGTTCCTTTACAGGAACTGGAAAGAATGGACACAATTACTGTTTTATTTTAAATATAAACGTTAGAGTGAGATAAGTGAAACCTTTGCAGTGCCTATGTCACTTATTGTCTGTAAAAGGGAGCTTGGGGTGCTTGTTCCATTAAACACATCTGCATGTTATCTGATGAATCCCATAACCAATGTAGGAAGCCAATTTATAAAAAATGTTTGGGTTTTTTTTATTATTATTTTAACACCTGAAGACTCTAAACTGACATTTTGTCCTTGCACTAAACTGCTTTGAACTGCCATGGACATTCCTTGCACAAACACATTTGTTAGAAGTGTTATTACAAGCATGATTTTAGTACTAAAATATAGAGTTGATGGCTTGTTACAAGACATGGGTTGTCCACTGTTTAAGCCATCCTAATCAATACCTGACATTGATGATTAAATATAACAGTTGTGAAGTAGTATCACACTATCTTTTAGTGTTGTGAAAGATGTCATCTTCAAGATGAAATAGAAAAGTGTAACATTGATCACACATGACTACTAAAAATCTGATCATGCTTCTATTAGCTACCTAGCTAAGTCATGACAACACATGTCAGTCCTGCTAACAATCTATTGGAAGGTAACCAGACCTAAACAACATTGTTCAAAGCAGCTGCTGCAGAGGTCACAGAATCATAGAATTGATGGTTATAAGGGATTGCTGCAGGTCATGCAGTTCAGCTCCCATTTGAAGCAGAACCGCTGTCAATAATAGATCAGGTCACATGTAGGTTTATCCTACTAAGCCTTGAAAACCACCACTAAAGCTGGAAGTTTTTCTTCAGTTGGTTTAACAAATCTGCTGTAGTGCTGCATTACCTTCCTAATGACAAATATTTTCCTAAATGGCTAACCTGAACCATTCAATACACCATTTGTTCTCATCCACCTTGGTTTTACCATCATTTATTTACTGAACAGAGTCTGACTCTCTTGTCTGTAACTGCCCTTCAGGTAACTGCACCTCACTTTATGAGCTGCAGCTCACCAAAGGCTGCAAGCTCACCCTTTAGTCTGCTTGTTGTCAGACTGAACAAACCTAGCTCTTGTCAATGGCTGTTTTTATTTCCAAGAATGTGAATAATGGTCCAAATAATGGTCCAAATAATGGAGATTAATGAGATCATAAGACTGGAAGTGACCTCACTTAGCCTGTCCATTCTGCTGCAAGTAAGGTCAATTGAACCTATACTGTTCTTGACAGATTATTTCTCTAATCTAAACATTTCCAATGATAGAAGCTCTCTGGCTACCCTCTTTAGAGACAAACTGAGATTTCTAGTACAATTTCTTACAGAATGCAAAATTTGGTAGGTTTTGGGGCCCAGGGTATTTTCTTCTGTCACAGCCCCGTAGCTGCAGGGCTGCTACAATTTCATGTCTCAGCTTGAGTCAACAGCTAGAATGACCACATCCTCTCCATCAGCACTCACACTACAAATGGCACATAAAGTCATTACCACCCGCATAAACGCAAACTGTAAACAATACCAATGGCTCAATCCTGTTCCTCACCTCCTGCACATTAAGGTTAAAGCTTGCTAGTGGAAGACATACACACATTTATATACACAACGGGCTCTTTCCTGTAGCTGGACATTCAGTTCACCTAGTTGATGGCTCCCAGACCCTGGTTTCCTCTAGCTGTTGTAACCCAGAGTTGAGTCCTCTCAGCCACCAGCTTCCTACTCCAGGAGGTTGTCACATAGAGCTTTTCTCCCAATACTCAGCTTTAAGTTCTCTAGCATGTATACATAGAACTTCAGATAGGAAATGCATCCACCCAAAGATAGTTAGAACAAGGATTCAGTAAGAATATAGACTAGACTGCAGTGATCATATGTGCGGGGTTTTCCAGATAAGCTTACTGGCCAGTCACCTGTTTACAGGCAATTACCCCCTCTTATCATCCTTTTTTTCCTCTATTTTTCCTCACTAATTCACCCTGAGAACTCACTTTAGCATTTTTGGTCCTTACCCTAAACTTATTTCATGTTCTCACAATTCCCTTAGACATCTCATAATAGGTTTTGCACAATCTGCATATTCTCTTCCCACTGCATCCCACAATAAGTCCTACATCTCTTTAGGCAGTAACCGCTTTAGTTTTGATGGCCTTCCAGAAAGATTCTTTTCTTGATGCATCTCGGTAGGTTTCATAGCAGGGGCAGTGATTTAATTATTCTCTTGGTTTTGGAGTACCTTACCCAGTGTGCTCCTGATTAGGTTACTATAATTTCTCCACCTGTTGTCCTTCGATCCTTGCCAGGTCTTTGTATTTGCTGTGATTAGCCTTTACTCACTTAACCTAAGAGAATTCACTAACCATGTAGAGCCATACGAACATATTATGAGACACATCACAGTGAACTGCTGTCAGTATGAAAAATTATACTGACTGATGCAGTGAAGAGTTTTTCAGGCTTTTTTTAGATGAAAAATAGAAAATGTTTTATTTCAAAGGTGTTCTTCATTGGCTGGAAAACAAGTGAAATAACATCATGGTAAAAAAAGGAGCATAACTACGTTGAACAAAACATAAATCCATTGAGCATATAATTCACTGTATGATACCTGAAGCATCATCAAATGTTTTTAGAGAAATATTTCCAAAATTAGTGCTGAAAATATTTCCAAAATTTGTATTAAAATACATATTGTACAGAAAAAGACTTGTAAGAATGCACCTAGCTGAATTTACTGCCAGCTTAATAAGCTGGAGATCATAAAACTACTGCTTTATCCTCACACTTTGATCACTTTCACTCCTATGCAAACCTACAATAGCTAACCAAATGATTTAATTACTCTAATCCTGACTCTTGCTTTCATTCCACTTTTCTTAATACGCTTTGTTGTTGCTTTTGTGGTGATCATTTAGGCTACTTGCATTCCATGTAAAATGATTATAGTGGAACATCTTCAGGGCATAGAATCTTGCATTTAACATTTTCTACAAAGCAGTCACCAAATATTTGAAAGCATTTTGGTATGGTTTTAAGTAAAACTAAATGTAAATACTCAGGCATACATTTACTAGGTTCTTTTCTAAACTAATATTAGAAATATTACTTGGGGAGTTTTGTTGTTTTATTTAAAAAATCAAGTTGGCATTGTGTTCCTATTGTTCAAAAGAGTTTTTCAATCGAAAAACAGAGTGCAGAAGAAAATAAGTCAGGGGAAAATATTCTGAAATGGAGCTCCATTTAGAGGATTCAGCAATAAACTCAAGGGGTTTTTTATTTAGATATGGCAGACTCAATTAGCATCTCATTAGCAATAAGCTGTATAAATAGGCATGTTTAGCAAAGAGGGAAAAAAGTCAATAGTCTGCTGGCAGCCACTCAGTATCCCAGCACCAAGCTTTCAGCACATACAGAAGCTCTAATTAGAAGCTTGTCCATGTGCATGCATCAGTCATTAACTGCCTCTTTGCTGAAAGGCAATAACGAATTGAGCCCTTTAATCTGACATTAATAAATTGCCACCATTTTAAGAGGCATTTGAATGTAAAATGGTGATGTTCATTATCAAAATTATATTTGATGAGTTGGGTTTGTTCTGGCTCATTGAGAGGGATAATTTTCATACTGTTAGGGCTCCTTCCAAAAACCAGATTTGGATGCTTATGGTTTTCCCCACAGAACTTTAAATGAGAGTCTAGATCTGTGAAGACCAACACTATAAACTACAGATGTGTAAATGATGATGCAATGACATGTTTCCTGCCTCTTCTGGTCATGCATGCAAAAGTAATTGAACATGACTTGAAGGTATGCTTGGAGAGAAAACCACTTATGTGCCTAATGACATTTCTTCTGTATAACCTGAGACTATCAGGAGGAATTCAGTTCGTTATATATGGAAAATATATGACAAATACTTTGGACCTAGGCAAGCCCTCTATCCCTTGTTCTGAGTTAGTTTCCTCTTTTACTAGGTTTTATTCCAGCTGTATTTCATCTTATGCATGAAATAAATGACAAGACTATAATGCTTCATAAGTATGGCAGAAGAAATCAGTCTTTGGGTCCTGAACCACATGTTATTCACTAAACAAGAGTCAAAACTGGGCTTTTCGGAGCTACATCATGCCACTAGTGAGGCTATGCAAAGATTAATAGGTAATACTGTCCCCACTCTGGTACAAAGGCAGCCCTACCACATAGTGCAGTGGAAGACACGGAAGCCTTTACAGTTTTCCTTTTGTGAAATACTCTCAGAAACTCTTCTCTTTGGCTCTAGTTATGTGATGGGTATTCTTTGTGTCATTAGGCGTCCATACAACTACCTTCATGAGTGGGTTCACATGGCTGATTAGCGTCCTTTGCACTAGAGGATAAAAACTTATAACAAGCAAGTTAGTGAAGCAGAACTGTTATGGTATACATAAAAAAGCAAACAACTTCCTGACCAAGAAATATTAAGGTAAATTCTATAATGCCCAAGTTCAAAGCAAGTAAACTGTATTCATCCATGACTGTAACACAACAGTAAAAATGTACTCATTGAAATTGTGCAATAGCAAATAGGACTTTTTGCCAAACTAGATCTGCCTAACAGGCAAAGTCAACTGCATTATGGAGATATATCATAATGTTATCTTCAAATATTAAAAATTCATATAAAACCCCATACTTCTATGTCTCAACTATCTAGCAAAATAAATTTAACAAAGCATTAGAGAAATATTGTGAGACTAAAATGAGAGAAAACTGCTTATCTACATTTTCTTGCATTTCCTCAGTGAACCACCAATTCATTACAATTAGAAGCTATGTACATTCAAGTATGTTTACTGGAAACCATGTTTCTAATACCATGACCACAACACATATTTGCCAATTTATCTTATATAATTTTTCCCTGGTTTTGAACATCTTTTCCAAAGAAATAGCATCATAATCATCTATATTTTTCTTAATAACATTTCCAGTCCCTATGACAAACTGAATAACTGCAGATAGTAATGTATTCTGTACAGACATGTTTTCCTCCTTTTACTCCATGTGACAGCATTATGTATAAGGTTTATCAAGAACCGTTTCCCTGTATCGGTTTGTGTTGTACTAAGTATATTCTTATCTCCAGAACACCACTGCAGACAGTTTTTCTAGGCCACTTTCCACAGTTTTTTATGGAGATTATGCTTCAGTAGAAATAAAGATAGAGGGTTTTTTTGTGATTAAATAGATATGGATAGGATAGAAAAAAATGTTGTATGCCCTTTGCATTTTCTTCAGCTATCATAAACCTATTGGATAGTCAATGGATATCTAATTATATAAAATTGAATTTATTTAATTGAGTGATCCAGAAGACAGGTTTTGAGCTATGAACTGAAGAAAAAGTGGATCTGCCACATTTTCCTTGCCAGCTCATATCACCTCCATTTTTTTTTCAGCCTGACTTTGATATATAGACTAGAGGCTGTCATAGAAGGAGAGTGTGTAAAACAATGAACCTCACATTCTGTGGAGCTTCAATTGCAGTAATCTTAATGCAAACATTAAATATGTTTAGCTTATAAAAATGATTGATTAATTTAGATAAGATATTCAGGGAAGTTACTTAAGAAATTTTAATTCATCAAGAAATTTAGTGTCATTTAAGATGAGGTTCTAAGTAGAAACTAGTAGTGATTTTATGTGGAAGTTAAATAACAATTGCACTTGGCTTTTGTTTTACCTACGTCAGCTCATATACCCTCTCAGAAATATTTTGTCCTTGGATTTTCAAGGTGGAACGGAGAAAAGCCTATAGACCTAAATTCACTTTAAGTCAATATTCTTAATTAAAATCTATTTCACTAATAGTCTGTCTAATCCTTGACAGTGCTTTATCTCACTAAAGATTCAGCAGACGTGACAGAGGATTAAAATCAGACAGCTGAAGCAGCTACAGCCACCAACCAGTCTCCCACCCTGCCCTTCTAATAGATGCCTGATGTCTTGGTAAAAAAATTTCTAACCGAGCATGTTAAAGAACAAGTGAATTTCTAAGCTAACGTACTGAATTGAACTAATCCTACTTTCTGCTTAAAAGAGTGAAAACTTTAGCATTGCAAAACCTGCTACACAAATAGCAGAAAAAACAAACATCTGTATCTGGGCAATAACATCTGTTAGTGAATGACAGAGATGGATAGGGTGTTAATAAATTTATCCATCTGATTTCCATCTGCTGCTATGTGCTGCTGTGTGCCATATTCAGACCTCTGAATAGAACAAAATGCTTGTGAAGCATTCTTGTTGTAGAGGTCCACTCAGAAAAGTAACTTTTTTTTGTAAATATTCTGCTGTTAGACATCTTCTGTTTGAGGAATCACGTATTGCCAGTTTTGACTACCTAATCCTAACTACATATATTTCAGGAAATATATTCCCAAATTACCTACACAAGATCCTGTGAAAATGTAAAGAGATTCTACACAGACATTGGTATAATTTGTTATAAAAACCAATTAACTCCTAAAGGCCTTATCTTGTCATGACTTGACTTTTTTTCATCTGAAGTTGGATTAGTCAAATATGGATATGTCCTTTGTGGGTGACTAGATTATTCCTTTTTTACATTGTAGTGATGTCTCTTTTTAATGCATATCAAGTTTATAACGTACCCCATCAAAATGAAATTCTCTGCTGGAAAACGCTTAAAGGAATACATCAGGCAAAATTTAGTGTTCTACAATATGGTTGTCTATATTTAATCTTTTTATTTTATTTCCTTTATGGACAGTGAAGACAAATAAGCACTACTAAGAATGTCTCCTCTTTATTACAGAGGCTCCTGATTATTTATTTATGACCTAAGTTAGACAACTAGATAGATTACATAAAAGAGCTCCAGAAACGCTTATTTATCTTCATGGGTAATAAAAGTCTAGGATGACTAGTTAAGATAAAGACACTTATATTATAAAATTTAGTAGAAGAATCCTGTCATATTGATAAAAATATGTCAGTTTTAATGTTACCTACCAGTTGAGGTTTCCTCTTCAGTCAGTAGAGGGAAGGCAGTGCTTCCTTAAGGACTTTCTCTCAGAGATCATTCACAGTTTTCTTAGGGCAGGATAAATTGTTGAACTGGCATCTGAAAGCCACCATTTATTGCATAATCTTGAGGGAATCTAGGTAAACAGCTGAACATCATAGCATTTCAGTTTTCAGGTAGTTGTTAAGGGAGATGAATCTTAGTCATTCAAATTTTAATGTTTATTTTTCCATTTTTCTTAATCACTGTCTATTTGAAATACATTTGCATGATTCTTTAATAATGCTTCAAGACTCTATACAAACTATCATAAACTTGTATAAAGGTTGTTTCTGGGTTTTCTGCATTCTTACCAGTTTGTATCTAAACATAATATTTTCAGGTGTTGTTCTGTGAAGTTCTTCAGGAATTCTTCTGCTGGTTTCCTACACTTGATGACTATTGAACACAAATATCTTCCAGTATTTCCAAAGCTAGAAGTAATTTTATTTAGTTTTTTAATTATAAATTAAATGACAGTTACAGGATAAAAAATATCATTACTTTGCATGTAAATGAATTTATAATATTCTTCACGTTGAAAAAATATCAAAGAAGAATCATGCCAAAATCTTGTTCAATTAAAAAAAATATTCAAAATGCAGCAGACCTTAATTTGGTGTTCATGTGATGAAAACTCTAAGATAAAAATGCACTTTAATAGAAATAAAAGTATAAAAACTGAGTTAAACCTCTAAAAAATGTTTCCTAATTATAAAGGTAATTATGCCTGGCTTAATGCATACTTTTGGGTTTTTTTTTTTAATATTTCTGTAGTTCAAGATTATAAGTTTAAAAAAGCAACTGATTTTGTAATGGCTTTTGCTTCAGATGAGAAAAAGTGTATTTAGCCTATTACCATAGATGATGTTGACCATGTTAGAAAGGTCAGTAAATCTCTTCACTTTATTTAAATTGTCATCTTTATGATGAAAGACTTTTCTCAAAGAAAAAAAAAATTATGCTTATTTATATAATTTAAAATAATAAACCTCTTTCTAGGTCTGTAGTCACAGTATTTGTAGATGTTTGCTGTATGATGCAGAGAAATTCCATTAGCATTAAAACAATTATAGAATAAAAATTTACTCTTCAGGTTTCTTCATGGTTTTAGGATGTAAACTTTTAGTCTTCTCCAAAGGCTGGTCAAACAAATATTAGCTATACTATGACTGGTCAGTCAAAAATTTTAGGTAACTTTTGAACACAAGTGTAGAATCAGTCTCACAGCTCTGAATGATGTGCTCTAAACCATGAATTTTTGAGGAATATCCGAGTAGTGTTTGAAATACTAAAAAAAATTTGAAAAGCTTTTTAGGCAATATAGAGCTACAATAAAGAAACCCAGCAAACATACCTTACCGGTGATGTCATATACCTTCATAACACATCATCTATCTCCATATACTAACAAAGTGTATGTTACAATACTTAAAGCTTTAGATAACAGATTTATGGAAAACAATGACAAAAAACATGTTTGAAAGGAAGCATCCTCCAGGTTTCTTCTCAGATCGTTTATCATTTTGGTGTTTGTCTAAACCGAGCTTTCGGCTTACTTTATTCTCTGCTAGATATTGGCTAAGATATCGAGCTCTACAATCAGACAAACTAGGGATAAATGGGATACACCTGCAACAGTAAATTACACAGAATGAGAAATTGGATTACCTATACTGTTACTTTGTTATTAGAGAGGTCCCTGTCATGGATTTGGCTGAGGTGAAATAGAACTATACAAACAATTCCCAGACTCAATTTGAGAGTTAGCATGCATGATTAGGCAGGGACCTTTCCATAATAGTGTCTTGAATGCGCCACCTTGTTTTGGCTAGTAAAAGTGTTTAATAATGTGGATGCTCCCAAATCGTGCCAGTTGGACTACACAGACCCTGGCTTGCTTCAGTTTACTGATATATATAGCTGCTATGAAAGATGTGAAGGATGAATGAGTTTAATCAACTGAGTCAATCCAAAGAAGAACCAGCAAAACGCTTCTGGTATCAGAGAGAGGAAAGGAAGTACAGAAAAGGAGGAAGGGAGGAGGAAGATTCAGAGAAGAAGGAAGAAGTGACATGTCTTCTTTGGCAATCATGGATTCTTAAAATGACTCAGCTAGTCATGAAAACTCAGCTCAGCACACATCTTTACAGTGAAAGTTGGGGTTACTAAATATTTTGCATTTTATATTTGACTTTTACAATGTATACTTATTTAATTACAAGATGCCTCCAGGAAAAGAGGATAGGAGTGAAGACATAATTATATTCTATAACAAATATGTGAGCTAATGAACAGTGAGCTTTGCTTATTCACAGTGGATCTTGAACTGTTTCTTTAAAATAAGGATAAACGATGGTGCTTGAAATTAATAAAATTAACAAAAAAGAGTGCCCCAATCACGTGATAACTACTAATTGGTTACTAAAATGTCTGCTCTGTGCTTCTACTCTTCAATCGTCTGATAAACATACCAATATCCTAGTCCTATGCCCTAAGTTTGTTGAAGATCCCTGGTCCTTCCTGGGAACCTGAATTAAAGTAGACACAGACACATACAAATCTCAGGGTGAAGTGGAGGTAAGGTAGCCTGTGACAGATATTAGACTAGTTTGGAAGAGAAGAAGAGGAATCTTGGTTGGGGAAGAGCATAAATGTGCCATACCCTTTGACTCCAGGAGCAGTTTTGCTGTCCTGGGACAACTCAGACTTACTGTAACTGAGTTTTTTTGAAAAGTTGAGGAAGAGCTAACAAGCTCCTAGTGCAGGAGAGAGACAGAGCCGTGTGTAGGCAGTCATCTTGTTCACATGCAGGGTGCCAGCATTGCAATGCAGGACCAAGAAACAGGAAGGGTAGAGGAGGGAAGAGCAGTCTGAGGCCTAGAAAAATGGATGCTCTGAGAATATGGAGCCCATGCTGCCAAAATAAAGTATGGGTATGCTGCCAGTGAACCTTACGCACAGAGTATGCTCAGCTTGGTATGCTGCAGATTTCCTCTGGCTGGATTACCACTGTATCACACAAAAGGTAAAAATATTTTCCCTCTGACTCCTCAACCTGGCTAAACGGGAAAGGATGAGACACAGCTCTTGCAATTCAGAAATATTTATTGTAAACTTATTCTATTCTTTAAAAAATATTGAAGAGGGCAGTGTTTAGTCAGTCCCTCTGATACCCAGTATTTATTTATTTTCCAATGTTACCATTCAGATTAGTTTAACCAAATGAGAAGAATAGTCTATTTCTTATTTTGTCTTTGTAACCAGGCCTTTCAAGTCAACAATGTAAAAACATGAAAAAAACACCTTCCATCTCCCTAGACAGCTTGCAGTCTGTATTCATACACCTTGAAAGTCAGTCACTGAATTCTAAGTAAATTCAGAAAAATAGATTTCACTTAGAGGAAATTATATTTTAGAACAAGTCTAGAAATAGCTGAACTCACTGGGCAAATTTTTTATAAGCCACCAAACGAAATCAATTTTATTGCAGCTGTGGTGGTTGCATACATTAAAGGGAAAGGACCGTTTAGTTTGAGCATTTTTGAACTGTGAAGACAACAGTTTTTGAAACAGAGCTATCAGGCAAAGTTCAAACAATTTTCAATATCATAGAAAAGATGTCTTTAATGCATTATTTAAGTAGTAGGTAGGAAACAATCTTTTTATGAGGTGTCAGTTAAAATATATTCAAATGTAGGAATGACAATGCTTTAAGAAAACTTAGAAAGACTCTCTAAAAAGTGAAGAACAGGAGACTTCATGTGAGGAACTTGCCACAGACAAGTAATATACTCCTAACTCTCATTTTTAAAGACACTCATCTTTCTAAGGTTTTTGTTGTCCTTCAGGTCCAGAATTCAAAGTTATTTTTTTAAGAAAGAATAAAAGGGGGGAGTGTTTTTGTGAACAAGTGCATAATAAATAGCTGCTACAGATTGCAAAGAGTGACACGTTAGAATGCCTTTGAAGCATATTTGTTGACCTCCTGAAAAAAAATCCAAACCCAAAACCAAACCCTGTAGGTTATGATTCATTACACTAGCAAAGTACAAGTTAGAAATCACATCTGTGCTAGTGATCTTGGATCTCTTAAAAGGTAATAACGAAGGACAAAAGCTGGTGAACTGCTCATCCCATTTATCTTAAACATTTGGCTATGATGGAATGAATTTCTTTTCATAGTATCAGTATTTATCTTTTGGAATCTTCCTTCTCTGTACTTTTGCAGCTCTAGTGATTCCAGTGCAGTCTGCTTCTACTTAATGGCATTAAAAAGTTCAGAATTATGGAAAGTATACTTATAAATCGTAAGTGTACTTATAAACACTTCAAATAATTAGTAATTCTGCAAAGTAAAATTTTCCTTAACATATAGTAAAAAGGTATGTGACGGATATGTATCTACCCTTTAAATGGAAAATACATTTTGTTCTGTCTTTGGCATTTACTTAGCTGTCCTTGTGCACACAAATTGGTTTTGGGGTTGCTCACATAAGTAATTACTATTTTTTAGAACCTTTGTGTGCTTCTCACACCTTAACCGATGGCTAATGTGTCGTAATGTGTTTAAAATATTATCTTCAGTTTTTCTTATAAGATTTTCACTTCTTTTCAGACTGTTCCTACATGCATGCTATAAAGAGCATAAACTTTAAAACTGAGAATTCATTTTTTATTGAAACTGTCTGCCATGTGGCTCTGCTTATAAATTGTGCTCTGGTAATAAGTAATGAGTACCATGAGTACAAACAGAGTCTTAGAAGTATTCATCTTCAGAGGACTTATGAGAGTTCTCAGTGACCCAAACATGCAACTGCTACAAGAAAACCGAGAGACCAGGCCTTTGTATACCACAGATCTGGCTCACTAGAAAGGAGATGGATGAAAAGCACTTTCAGCAATATTATATGTATATATATATAATATGTGTAATATAATATGCGTATTACTTTCTGAAAAAAAATTTGTCGAAAGTTTATTTGAACCATCAGGAATTAGTGAAGAAGAAAATCTAGACTACATCAAAATACTTATACTTTTGTTCCTAAAGTTTGCAATAATGAGGTTCTAATACTGTCAAGAAATATTGAGCACACTGGAAGATAAATGGGTGCAAAAATGCTGTAATTTTGGTGCAAAGAAAATGCAGAGAACTAAAGAACAGTAAAAAGTATGAACAAATGAGTATATTTAAGTATCAGCATCTAAGTGGCTTATACGTATTCACTTTATGGCCAGTCAAGTGAAAAAAAATAATTAATAAAAAAAAAGGCACTTTCAGGGACAGTATATGTCATCCTAAAATAAATGTGAAAAACGTATCAAGTAACCTATCATTCTGTTGCTCCACTTAATATATGTTTCTATAAGCAGCACCTAACTTGGCTATGATGTGCACTGGAAAGTGAGACTCAGTTGTAGGTTAAGTACCTCAGATTTGTATATCTGCACAGAGGTATGCAATGCGTCTCCCACTCTCAGTGACGAAGTTCTCATTAGTACTGTGACTGGAGCTTGGAAAACAATTTGTCTTATTATTAAGCAGACTACAACAGAGTAATTAATTTGTTTGAAAATAATTATTTAGTGCTTCTTGAGCTGCTGTGAGTTTTCCAGGATATATATATAGGGCTTACAGTTATAAAAAGAAAACATAGGAAGCAAAAGCCTCTAGGAACATCAGTTAGAGATAATATTGAGTGTCCAAGACCAATTGAAATTACACTAAATGCTCATGTTTAGCAAACTGAATCATGGCTCTAATGGAGAATGGCTGAACATCCATTTTAGGACATGACTAACTTTTGATTGAAAATTAAATTCACTTGTTAATCCAAAGGCATAAAATGCCATTTGAAATGTCCTACAGCTTCTGACTTCCATCTGCCTTTCCAGCAAGGCATCCACACTCCATAGGTCTTGAGCTGTATCTACCAGTCCTGTGTAGACTCACATGCACTTCACACAGGTATAGATGCTTTCAGAGAAACATCTCTGAATGCCTTTGTCTTGAACTGTATCCTATCACAGACATCTACAGTTTGGTGAGACGATTGACGTTGTCCTGTATCTTTCTTTCCTTCTTTGTTACAGTCAGTTCTGAAGTATCAAACTATCTGACAAATCTAGATGAAACATCTGACCTATGTGAATGTAATTACCTCTAAAGTCTACCAAGATCAATGCTGCTTTCACATGAGAGTATATAAGGAGGTTGAATAAAAGGGGAATAGGGTCAAATTTGCTTAAATAGGCTTAATTTCAATAATCTACCATTTGCTTTTCCCCTAACTCCTCATTTGAATGGGTTAGTCAAAATGAATCTGATTATTTATTTTTTTTCCTAGAAAAAAATTCAAGACTCACTATGCTTCATAGGTTATAAAACTGACCTATGCTCATTTTTTTTTTAATGTTCTGTAACGCATTTTAATTCTATATCTTAAATATTTAGGAGTATATTTTCAGATTTTCACTTTATTTTAATGCAAATTTACGGTCCAGCTGAAGGACCATTAATTCAATTTCAGCTTATGAAAATCTGCAAATATATGTCTAATTTGAATCCTGCCTTTAAATCTCATTATTTTTAGTAGCATTTATGAATACTTGTATGATTCTGGATGTAATTTCTCAGTGCAATTTCTACTGAACATACAAAAATAATATCCGAATGTCTTGTTTCTTCCAAGTTTATATTCTGTTGTGTAAGCATTTTCACTGAAAAAAAAAAAAGAAATTGTATGCAGATGACTAATTTTATTGGTTTTGTATGAATGATTTCAGGTGTAGGATCTTAGGCTAAATTGCAGGTGCAGATTAAAAGAAGTTATTGTACAGATATGAAGCTGAAACTAGGAACAATTAGTTCTGAATTGTACTAAGAATTCAGGGTGTGAGAACATGCAGAGCGTGGATGAGCTGCATCCTCACACTGCTTGTCCTCCCTGTATTGTAGGAAGGCATCTGGTACACACTGGTGTACTCAGTATTACAATCCTCTGGCTAGCTAAAACAATGTTATATCAGTTGAATCAGTTTTATGCTGGAAGAGCTGTGGAAAGATGCCATAGAATAAACCTCAACCCTGCCATAAACCTCAGCCTTTTAATTTTAAAATAAAAACCAAGCGAATTGTAAGATCTATGTGGTCTAAATTGTGTATGAGAAAATATGGTGCCTAAAATATGTAGCCTAAATAAGGTGCCTGCATTTATTGTTGTTAGAGCTCATGTTAAACTTACTGAACAATAGTTTTGTTATTAAGTCAAAACATTGATGTCGCACTTATTTACCTAGAAAAATAGTGAATATCCAGCCCCCACTTCACCTATCATTTTCTGATATTTATCAATATATTTTTCCTCAGTAAGTTCACCATCAAGGTAATCTGTAACTATAAAGCAGATCCCGAATCCCTTGTGTACTGTTTGTAAAACATCTCTCCTTTGTCCTGTAGGTCTGGTAATTTTTGTTCATTGCTTATTTTAGGTTGCCATTGTGAGCTACTCAGAATTCAGTTTACCTCATTTCCCCAGAGAAAATATCACAACAGATATTAAATGTATTTTGAGTATTTTTTAAATTCTTTAGTACAGCATGGCTATGTTCTCTGAACTAATTGTGAAAATGTGAGTTTTGCCTCTTTTTTTTGATGGATGTTTAAATTTTAGTAATCCCAGGCTACACATAATCACCTTAGACTCCCTTTAAAACCAATGGGGGAATAAAGACATCTCAAAAGGTGACTCATTCGACCTTGTCCAAATCTTTATTTCAGAAAGATACATATCATCCTTTGGATGTGCCAATTTCTCTCAATTAGCTATAAAAAGAACTAATGTTACTAGATGACAGGCATATGTCTGCTTTCAGTCATGCCAATCTCAGTCTAGCTGTCTAGTGCAATTTATATTTTTTATTCATCCTTTTCCCTTTAATATTCAATGGTTCACTTGTTTTTGCTGTGACTTACAATTAAATAAATAAATAAATAAATAAAAATCCTTAAAATAGAATTTCACAGGCACAGAGAATAACATTAAAAATGACAAAGGACACTACCTGCTTTATTGGACAGATCATTTAAGCCATATGCGCTTAATTTTGCAGTGTGTGAAAAGGAATGACATATTTGCACAGTAAATAAACATTCTTAATCTTTTAGTAGGTTTGTGCCTAAGTAGCCAATTTAAAAATAAATAATGTATATACGTTCCTCTACTAAGTAAAAACTATGCAGCTCTTTAGGCTGCCTGTTGCATTACTGCATGCTCCTTTTTACAGAATTCATACATTTCAGTTTTCTCCTTTTTTGTTGTTGTTAATGGAGGAAGTATGTTCCATTTACACATTCTATATATTCCACATTCCTTTTATATAATTACACATTTATCATATTTTCAAAATGCTAGTAGTATATTAACACCTGCCTTCAACAGGGATGGTGTGACACGCACAAGGTACTTGTATATTGAACATATCCCCACTTTCCTGTAAGGAAGACAAAGCCTTCAAGTGTAGTTGTACGTGTCCTAGACTCACATGTAAGCCAAGTTCCCCTGCCCAAGCTGCCACCCCAGAAAGAGGAGGAGACTCATGGAAGACAAAAAAGAGCATGCAAATTTTCCAAACTCCAGGGTAACGTTACCTCGGGAGTTGTGGGAAAGGGTCCACGATGGAAGAACCCAGACTGATGAGACATGCAGGTTTGTATGGCACACCTGACAGCCTAGGGGATTCAGCAGCAGGAGTTCTGCAGGCAGAGACAAGCAGCAAGTAACAAGGCAGCCTCTACATCCCATTGCTGCTTCTCTGAGCCATTCATCCCTCAAGTAATTTAATAAGCATTCCATTAAGAAAAAGTGGATGCCTATGATTTTCTGCTGCAAGATGTAGCACGCAAAGCTTCAAAGAAGGCTCATAATGATTTTTTTTAGTCTCTGTGCAATACTATAATCTCTCATACATGGTGTTTTTTTTGTACAAGAAAAGCAAAAGAGGGGAAAAATGCTTTTTATAAGACAGGTGCAGCAGATATTTTTTATGAAACTTGTATTTTATCAGGCATGGATTGCATCTTTAAAACAAAAGTGTCACAGGCACCAATCATTCTGAAACATTATTAAAAATCTCTGCTTTTGCTCTCTATTGTGCCTCTGAGGTTTCATTTCAGCTTTCAAACTTTATCTGTTCAGTGATACCTTTTTCAGGACATTTTGATTGTCAAAAGAATACATTGAGGATTTGATTTGATTTATCATTTCTTTTTAGAAGTGTTCATTTTGTAGGGTTTTATTAGTAAATCACCTCCAAGAGTAATGCTCAAAGATACTGAAATTGAAATTATCCAAGCTTTTATTCATTTAAAATCAAAACATTTATTTTTACTTCAGGTTGTCTAAGAAAAATATTTCTTTCTGGTCATTATGATGAACAAAGGAACTCCTCATTTTTAAACATGATCTCATTCATTCCCTCCTTCTCTCATTAATTAATATATATATTACTATAAATGAGAAATACAAGGAAGACTAAGTGGACAGAAGAGTGTTGTTTCTCTTCTTCCCATCCTTAATACATTCACAAAAGAACTGTAGAAAGCTGATAAATTCTCTCTGGAAACTTTATATTAAGATTATTTTTTTTTGTGGCTGAATGAATGATAGTTTTGACAGACAGAATGTTCTGAACTATGTGCAATACTATAGCTTTATTAATTCTTTCTTGGTGACATCAGCATCACAAATGTATATTACTACTATGTTGTAACACAAAAGAAGCTAGAGATAGGCAAAGAAATTATGAAGAACTATTAAAAAAAAAAAAGAGCTTAAACTTGCTTTTCAAGTGAAAAAAAAAAGAGAAATAAGGAAATTAGGGGGTTCCCTGCACCTGGAAGACTTTGTGTAGTTCAGTAAAAACCAGCAACCTGAGAAATGTCAAGTCTTGACTTTTTAAAGAGAGTGGCTGCATCCAAACTCACTACTAACTTCAAGCTGTAAAATGGGGGAGTGCTACTTGGAATGTTCAAGTGCCAGTCAGGCACCAGTCTCATAATTAAATTGTCCAACTGATGTAGTTACAGTGCTTGGAGACCTGCCTTGGCATTGTGTAGTTTCTTAATATATGAGCAGCCAAAACATCTCTGTGCTTCCACAAGAGGAGCAAAGTTTTGTATATGTCAGAGAAATGCCTTTCCAAAACCCAGCCACCTACTCCCTTGTAGTGACAATTTGCAAGCTGACAGGAAACATTATCTAGACTGGATTTCAAAATTGTCCTCCGAGTCTGTGATTCAGAGGTGCCACCATACACTACTTGATTCAGTTTAACTCGATTCAAATTATTCCTCCTTCAACCATGTATGTCTTCTCCCCAGAACAATTAGACAGGCTTAATCATAACTCATGACACTTGGGGTTGGAAGTTGATGGTTTGGGTTTTGGGATGGTTTGGGTTTTTTTTTTTTTGGTTGGTTTAGTTTGTTTTGGGTTTTTTCCCTTTGATTGTTTTATGGATCTAAACATCCTGTGTCTCATGAGCACCTGAAACAAACTTTATTTTTTATAGTTGGTGTGTTTGTTTGTTTGTTTGCTCCCCAACTCCCATGAATATTGGCATTTATAAAGGGTATTAGACAGTTCTGATGCAACTCTCACCCTTGGATATATATACATAGACCCCCACCACACAGACCCAGTTGTCTATACCTCTACTGAATGAACAATTCTGTTGCTCCAACACTAGCTGTTAAGCTGTCACACACTATAAGCCTGGTATAGTATATTAAAGGAAACTGGTGCCAATTACATTCTTACTCTGGGTTTGGAATTGCAGAAAACTGAGTGCTGCCTGGTGACCAATAGAGTTCTTCGTGCAGTGGTACAGGTCAGACACATGTGAGCAAGATCAGTCATCCTTCTCCATGCATCTAAACCTGGTAACACTTACCTTCAGAGGGAATATAAAAAATATATCACTTGTAAGTAGCAATGCTTAAATGTGGTGTATCATAGAATCTGAAAATGTCAACCCGAAAACCTGTAGAATGATAACATGATGCTTATAGTATGGGCCATTAAGGGCATCACAGAAATCCAGCTAGAAGTCATTCAGGGTAATAATCATGTGGGTTTTTATGTTTGTGACAACAGACAAAACATTTCTTAACTGTGGTTCTGTAGCTCTATAGTAAAAGGACTTTTTATTATTGAATTTAAACTAGTAAAAAAAGTTTCATTATTACAAAAAGCATATTAAACATTCAAAACAATGACAAAATTATAGATCATTCATTAAAGTTGGGGTTTTGTGTTTAGTTTAGAAAAATGTAAAAATATTTACATTGCTTCCCTGAATCTTATTTTGGGATCTTTTCAATGTTTTTTCTCCTGTAGTTTTTATATCCACCATTATATTTTTTTGAAGATTGCCTGTGGAATGGATTCAGGAAAACTTTCAAAAGCTGTTTGCTTTGGCTTTGAGATGGCACAAATCTCTATGAATTATGTGGTACAGTGTACTCTTCAGCAGCTCACATGAGCTTTTAACACTGGACTGCATAGACTCATGGCAAAAATATGGTAGAGAACAATATGCTTCCTTCCCTTGCAATGGCTTTTTCAGTCTTTAATATCTTTAACTCAGCTTGTGTATCTCACACACATAGAATATTGATTAAGGTTTACAAAGTCTAACCTCCTGGATGCATTTTCAGTGCTTAAATGCCAAAGAAAACTATAAATTTCTAAAGAAAGCTCTTGGATGAAACTTTTTGACACAAGCTTCAAGATGGTAAGAAAGACAGATATGAGCATACTATGTATGGTGTCTATAAAAAAACAGCAGCATGCTGGGAATAGTGATATGATAAGAACTGTTACACAGTTAATTGATCTTCTAGTATGTAATTTGTAAATTAAGATACGCTTAAAATATTTAGTTCAGCTTAAAATATTTCATGAAGGTAGATAGAACCATACAGAACAGTTAGGTTTGGAAAGGACCTTAAGACCATCTGCTTCCAGCACCCCTGCCACGGGCAGGGACACCTCACACTAAACCATGTCACCCAAGCCTCTGCTGAACCTGGCCTTGAATACCACCACAGATGGAGCATTCACAGCTTCCCTGGGCAACCCATTCCAGTGCCTCACTACCCACGCAGTAAAGAACTTCTTCCTTATATCCAATCTCAACTTCCCTTGTTTAAGTTTTAACCCGCTACCACTTGTTCTATCACTACAGTCCCTAATGAAGAGTCCCTACCCAGCATCCTTATAGGCCCTGTTCAGGTACTAGAAGGCTGCTATGAGGTCTCCACTCAGCCTTCTCTTCTCCAGGCTGAACAGCCCCAACTTTCTTAGCCTGTCTTCATATGGGAGGTGCTCCAGCCCCCTGATCATCCTCGTGGCCCTCCTCTGGACTTGTTCCAACAGTTC
>JANHGB010064298.1:0-47083 GCA_026283785.1 Coracopsis vasa | reverse complement strand
ACTTTTCTTAGTGCTACTTTACGCATTGAAAGAGGGCTTTGTTGGAAGGTGTAAGCAAATACCTTCCTGGCAGATGAGTAGACTAAAGATAGTTTATGACTTGGGGAATCTTCATACCCATGAGTCACCATGTAGCAGTGTTTGCTAGATAAGGGATTTGCAGTGAATTTGTTCAAGAAATAGTCAACAACAAACATCTGAGGGATTTAACAGATCTGTACAGGATGGATGTTTCAGACACGCACAACCTGCTTTCTATATTATTCTTGGTCCAATGGACAGAAAGCTGAGAAAGATACAAAAATTGCCAATCAGCTACCAATCAAAGCAAATGAAGGTTGTCGAGACCTTCCCTCAGTTTACCAAACTACTGAAAACAAGCAAAAGCTGTGAGGTTTTTCTAATGCCAAGAGTTATTAATCAACATTTGTTCACTGGAAGATGAGCTATAAATTGTACTATGATAAAAAGTGCCAAATCACTTAAAACCTCCACAGGAAATGTCAGAATTGTGACAAGAAACCTAAGAAGAAGGCTTAATCTAAGAAATTAAATCAACAGAACAACCTAATTTTTATGCACACAGAAGGGACATACAGGGAAAAAGGAAAGTCCTTGTTCTTAGCTGTGCAGTATGCTGCCAGCAGTACTGAAACAGCAAATAAAGAGAAAATGTCTGCAGTATTAGCAAGCCCTTGGAACCTCCTGCTTCGCATATTGAAAACTCCAATACAGCCAATCCAATCATAGCTGATTTTTCATGTTTTGGCTATAGCTACAATAACCTAAAGTAACACTTGCTTCAGATGGAACAAAAGATTGAAATGCCCTAAGAAAGGATTATGGT
This sequence comes from Coracopsis vasa, assembly GCA_026283785.1. Taxonomy (NCBI): domain Eukaryota; kingdom Metazoa; phylum Chordata; class Aves; order Psittaciformes; family Psittacidae; genus Coracopsis; species Coracopsis vasa. Next base: position 46,236 of record JANHGB010064298.1, on the reverse strand, counting down.
ATATTTTTGAGCAACCTGGTCTAGTGGAAGGTGTCCCTGCCGATGGCAGGGGGCTGGAACTGGATGAGCTTTAAGGTGCCTTCCAACCCGAACCATAGGATTCCATGACTTTGGCAATGTTTTTAAGAATACCTCCAAAATTCCTTTGCTTATGAGAATGTGTGGCAAGACACAAGCAAATTGTTGTACAGAATTTTTTAAGCAAGGAAGAGGAAATTAGTCTTCCTTAATCTTTTGCCTTGAGCTGAGTTGTGAACAGACCATGTGTTTGAGAAGTTTTGTTAATACCAAGCCTGTTTAGTTTAGCTCATCCCATGTGGATCTTCATTTGTTCACACATGCCTAAATAAAGGCAAAAAAATCATGTTTTCACTGGGATATTTGCTTTTTTTTCCACCAGAGGTGATTTCTTTCACACTCTTGCTAACACTGCTATATCTGCAAAGCTTAAACACAGAGTAAATTTCCAGTTGAAAATGTAACTTAAATAGAAACAGTACATAACCAAAACCATCCTTCCCACAGGCATGACCTTCTGAAAGAAGAAACCTTGGATGCTCTTGTTGAACAGTGGATGTTCCTGTGACCAATTTCAGGTGGAAATAAGATAGATAAGAAGTAAGACAACTCCATGGTATCGTTCCACTTCTTTGGGAGGTTCCTGATGTTGCTGTTTCACAAGGTGAAAGAACAGAGGAGGTGTAATTCCCAAAGTGAGTGTCATGGCTCATATTGCCTTTGATCTCAGGAGCTTTTTTAATTGTGTGTAGGCCACGTGCCCATTGCAGAAAACAGGCAAAGAGGGGTTTGATGAGAGCAATTGCTTCTGCTCTCTGAATCTCTACTCTCAATACATCTGGGAGCATACGTGCTTTGGGTAGCCAGGACAGCACACGTCATCAAGGTAGCAGAAAAAGAAGCAAGTGCAGCCAGAGTTCAAGAGAACAAGGAGAGCAAAGTTTTGGGTGCCAGGCTGAATATCAAAATAACCAGCTCTGTAGGAATTCAATGCCAAATCACAGTAAATGAACTGTGATTTGTTCAAGCTGCAACACCACAGGCCTGGGCTTGGGAGCAGGATGTACTGTACCCAAAGAAAATAGGAACAATAAGATTCAGAGCTGGAAATCCAAGGCCCACATCAAGCGTGTCTTCTTCACCTCTTGGAAAACAGCCTTGGTAAATCTCTAGTCACATCATCATAACAACTTTCCCAGCTTGTTGGCTAAACAATACCAGTACTAAATATAGGCCTCCCTGGCATGCCAGCAGGAGCCTGCCAAACATGAAGGAGAGCAATTTGTCCTTCCTGAGAAGACACATGCCACCATCACGCATATGGTACTGAGCCAGAAACAATTCTCCTCAGAATGGAAAACAGCCTGCTATTGGCCTCAGCTTGATGTATTCCATGCTGTCATGTTATCATACTTGTAACATGGAGGATAGTTAGGACATTTCAGGACACTACTTTTTTCCAGGTAAGAGTCGCTCTCATAAGAGAACTCACTGAAGTACGAAGTTAGAAAGTAATATCATTGTTTGAAAAACAGGGAGTAATCTGGTGAATCTTCACACCATGTTTGAAGGTCCTAAACCCACAAATGGGACTGTTCCACCTCCAGCTACTTTTAATATATAAATCAGTATGTACTAAGCTCTGTGATAAACAGATTGTCACAGCTGTTAAAGAGAAATGAGTCAAATGGGTCAAAGAGAAATGAGCTGCAGTTGGCAGGGAATTGGCTTATCCTTTAAAGACCAGGCCTACAAATAAACAATAAACTGTGGAGACCTATTTAATGTAATATATGGGTCTACTTTGCTCCAAAAATGAGCTAACCATGGGGAAAATAAAACAACTTATTTGTGAATCTCTTCTGATGGATTATCCTCCTAAACTGACAGATTGGTCCACTTTTTAGTGGCTTAGTCATCAACAAGCTCCAAGAACAGATTTTAAACTAACACAAACCCATGATATTTCCATTTCTTCAGGACCCTTGATCTTTCCCCCACACAAACTAATCAGTTACAGTCTTACACTGGAAATGGATTGTTTACAAAAATACTTCTGAGAAATAATATGTTAGACTTTTATCCAACAGTGAAAGCTACTGCGGCACAAAGGTCCATTGGCACACATCTACTCACAAGATCATGATGAAGAACAACAAAGGTAACCACTGAGATCTGGAGAAGGTAATTGCTCTGTTCTTCCAAATACAACAAATAGGTTCAGAGATAACCAGAAGTAAGGAAGGAAATCAGCACTGATTAAAAGTAGGTTTATGTATAGTAAAGGGAAGAGTCCATAGTTTCCCATGTAAGAATTGATACTTGATATGTCCAAAGAACTGGGTTTTTTCCAGTTGAAAAGGTGGAGGAGAAGGAGAATCAAGTTCACTGGAAAAGTAGAAAGGATTTTTGTGTTGCCTGTTAACTTCTCCATGAGGGAAGCACCAAGATGTGCTGAGCAAAGAAGCAAAGAGCTTTGTGCTGGAGATCTTTTTTTCCTTCTCCAGACTACAGCTATGGTACCTGCCATAAACAACAGATAAGAAGCAAGTTAGAAAGTGAGTAAATTGTCATCATCTTTCAGAGGGAAAATCAGAAATGTCTCAAAAAGAACAAAAGGCAATGGGACCAGCAATTCAAAAGTTTAGATGCCCTTTTGCAGGCTGAGAACTACTAGTTGCAGATACATTAGCTGTGATGTTTTGAAGGATTCTGAATTATGGACCTTCCTCTGTGGTAAATGCTTTTTGCTACAAATGGCTTTGAAACTAGCCAGTGTGGCAGAGTCATCATGCAGGGTCTGGTCACATCAATGAGACTGTCCTTGAATCCTGGAAGTGGGGTGCTGCCTCTTGTAGCAAACTCATTGAAGATCAGCACTGAGGTGCGCAGAACCAGAGAAGGTGGTACTCCAGATAGGAAAGGGACAGAGAAGTTTCATGGGTTTGTGGGATTTTTTTCCCCCCTTCATTTGGAGTAGTGAAAAAAAAGAGAGTTCTGCAACCTGTTTCAATGTTCTTTAGTTGCTGTTGATCTGTGAGTAATGTTCCCCTTTAAAACTTCCTTGACGCATACCCTGGTTCTTAGCTGAGTGCGCTTTGTCTGGAAACCAGCTATTAGGCATTCACCCTTATCTCAAGAGTCAGACAATCAGTATTGTGGTGTCATGATGTGTTCATTCTTTTTAGGTTTCGTACTTACAAACTGGATTGCTTGGAATAAAAGTGGCTTTTCTGTCCTACTGCATAAGGAAATAAAGATGTTTCTGACATATAATACTGTTTTGTTCAAGGATAAGGTCATCTTATTGTGCCAAGGAAACTCTTTTTAAGGCCACAGAATGAAGTAATTCCAAAATGAACTGATTTTTATTAATGTTTTCAAGCTTTCTGTCTAGCCCAAGGCATTGTTAATATTGATATTAATACATACTTGGCTTCCAAACAAGCCTGCAATCACTGTAGCTCATCTATATTAAATATAAAAACTCTAAACCCTCAATTGTTAAGACATCACTGCAGTCTAACCACTTAGCAGGAGGTTCTCATCTGTTTTCAAAACAGATTTCCAGTGGGTTTCAGCTGTGGTTGCTTCTTTAAAAATCACAGTTTTGTAACTCCTGCTTGTCCAGTTTCATCAGAGAGTGAATAATCTTTTCCGAGTTTGAATTACTACCATTTTAGTAGAGGAGCCCAGCCTAGTTTTGTTATTGCTGCTGGATGAGTAATTCCTCCTCACCCAAGTAGTCCCATTGAGTTTCCATTTAAGCAAGAACTTGCAAGATCAGGACCTTTCACCCTCAGCACTGCCTCTTTTTTAGAATGTAACTATTTTTATTCTTCAGCTTCCAGGCATAGAACTATTGACAACTAAACTGAGGAATGCCAATGCTTGAGACACAAAAAGAAAATAAAGCCATCAATAAAATCATGTTGATTTTTTTCAAGACGTCGTGCTTTTTATTTTGTTTACACAATGGAGTAAGTTTAAAATATCTTCATGTTTCAAAAGATAAAATCTTAAATGCTGCAGGTTTAAAATTAAATTATGTTTTATGTTTTACTAAGTAGTAGATATTTTAAAATAGTAGGTATTTTAGTAGTAGATATGTCAATATAAATTCCAGCACATTAGTCTGTCTCCAATAAAATATGTTTTTCCATAAGCATTTTGAAGAACTCTTCTTCCATTTCCATATATTTACAAGCAGGAATTAAACCACTCCAGGGAAAAAATCCCTACCTGCTCCTTAAAACAACTTGGGTAGATGTTAATCTGTACTTACCTATAATGAAAATATGGATGCCAATCACTAACGATGTAGCCCAGAGGTGATGCTGTACTAAGGTGCAGCTACATTAAAGACCTGGATGGTGGAACAGAGTGCACCCTCAGCAAGATTGCAGAAGATACAAAACTGAGAGAAGTAGTTGATATACCAGATGGTTGTGCTGCCATTCACTGGGACCTTGACAGGACAAACACTCTCCAGTACTTATACTGAGGCTTCTCAGGACAAGGGTGACATAGATCACAGCAAGTCCAGCCAAGGGCCGCTGCCACTGACTAAGGGCTTGTAGCATCTGGCATACAAGGAGAGGCTGAGAGAGCTTGCACTGCTCAGCCTGGAGATGCTTCCAGACTGTTCAGCAGTGCTCAGTGACAGGACAAGACACAATAGGCATAGGAATTTGAGAGAGGCCTTCTCCAATGGTACCCCATTTATATGCAGACTGGGCATGCCTAGGGCACTTTGTAAAGGGCAGTACTGGAATCGCAACTGTGTCTGAATACATGAGACCCTGACTAGGCCTTACGGTAAGTGTAAACCAGGATGGTTTGTATTTAAGTACATTGATTGATTTTAACACACAGATAAACCCTTAAAGTAAATGAGAGAAAAAGGTCCATCAAATGAAGGTGATCTCAGGGCAGAAAATTATGCTGGCCTGGAAAACACTGTGCAAATTTGAGTGGATATGTTGACTAAAGACCATGTCCTTATTTACGTAAGCTGCCCTTTTCGGGAAAAAGGACAAATCTGCTCTTTCATACAACAGATGCATTATCTGCTTGAACGTCTCCATGGCTCCTTATGCAACTGTTAAGTTGTAAATCAGTCTGAAGCTTGATGGTTCTGGCTAGCCCCAGCTCATGGATGGTTCCTACAGATTAATCTGCAATGAATTTGGGTAGCCTCCAAATTGTCCCGCAACATAAGCCCAGAGAGAGGGATTTCAACAGAACATCGCCATCTCCCCAACAACTGCTGGACTCTGTTACACTCAGCACAACCTGAACAAAGAAAAGATTCTGTCCTGTTGGCTCCAGATGCAGCTGTGTGCACACAGCCTTTAGGTGGAGTGGAGTGAGCATGAATAATGGCAGACCCTGAAAAAGAAAGAAAAACCAAATGTTACTACCAGTGAAGGAGACCTTCACTAATGTACAAAGCTGCCCTTTCAGCTCCACATACATAACAGTTGTCCTCAGCCAATGGGTTCAGTATGAGCAAGGAGTACTTACATGATAAAACATGAAGAAGTGCTGTTGCAAAATCATTTAGATCTGAAAAAAGCACACTTGGAAATAAATATGGGGCATTGGGAAATCACATTCTGGCAACTGCATAAAGTGTGTGTATTTCCCATAGAATTGAATAAAAATAGACTGTGTCCAAAACAACGATAAAAAACTCATGGGAATGCATGTCTGGCACTGTTTATATTCCACTCCTGGGATTAAAGTTCAAATATTGAAAGGGTGGTGCAACCATGAATTTTACTTTAAAAATGTAAGTATTTCTGTTTCTTATAAAAGTATAAAAAATAATCACGTGCTTTCTTTGATGACCCATAATTCTACATTAAATAGCCAGTCTTAACTCACTGCAAGTCAGCTAAGTTAAGATACTTACATTGCATTTGTAGAGTGATTAATATGATGGGGTCTCTAGGTTATGCCAAAATACAAGCAGTAATGTCATATCCAGACATAGATGTATGCGTGTGTATTTATTTATACATGAAAATATGTATACTTATATGAGAGAGAGATAGAAAGACGATCTTTCTGTTCCAGAATCTGTAAAGGTCATTACATTTGGATTATTTTTTAATCAAATGCACATTTACAAGTTCTTATAAACAAGCCATCCTGAGACAAACTGAAGGCTTGGGACTCCAGCGCACAGCTCTGAAACATCCACGTTTAGCCTCAAGGACTTCTGGTTTGAATTAAGGTTCTTCTCTTCAACATAGCTCTTTCAACCACAGGCACATGTCTTCTCTCACAAGGTTGGGCAACACCTGAATCCCTTGTCTGATGCCTTTAACACACAAAAGTGTCTGTTGTACAGCCTAGCATGCCTACCTACCCAAGCCAAGCTGTGTGCAGAGACACCCAAACTGAGAAAGAGACACATCCTTTATTATGGTTGGAATGTTGGTTTTGCTTCCTAATACTATTCTCAGTTTTCACCAGGATGAAAGTCTGCATGAACATTACCACTGCATTAAGGTTTTAACCCAAGAAAATATTTCAGCTGGTGCTTGTGTGTCCTCTTTAACCAATACTTATGCAGGTGCCTCATTCCTCCTGCCGAGAATAAACACTAATTTCTTCAAGAAAATAATGAGCAACAATTCAATATATCAAGAAAAGAAAACAACCAAACAAAAACAAACCCAACCAAAATCAACAAAAAACCCACCAAAACCCAAAGCAAAACCCCAACAATTACTGTCCACTGAAAAACTTGCCTCATCCATAGGAGAAGACATCACTTAGAACCGCAGACTCAGCAGCTCTGAGTCCCTGCTTTTGGAAATTAGCTCCCAAGAAACCTAAGATAATTCTCATAATGTATTTGTTTGGAGGAACATTGACAGTTAATATCAATGCAAGGCATGGAATTGTAGGGTTGTTCTCCATTCAACAGTTATTTCTGCTCGTTTGCTCCCTGTTTTTTCCACACAGCAGGCCAGTCTGAAGATCTAAGCCCAGGATTAGTGTGAAGATGGTTTGCAGGAAGAAAGTTCATTTAAAAAAAAATCATCAGATTCCCCAGCTCCCTCAAGGAAAATGAAAAGCAAAACTATTCATTCGCTGCAGCTCTTCTGCATTTACATAATCCCCAGGCATGTACAGTGGTGACTGTATGTTTTTGAAAGCATATTTGTTCTATGATTTTCTTAATATTACTTCATATTTTATAAAATTTAAGAACCATTGCACCATTTGGGATATTTGTGTGCTGCTCAAGAGACATGAAGGAGTTTGACTTTCCAAGGGAAAATGCTGAGCCATTTTTCATAAACAAGACCAATACTGTTCTTTGCCTTAAAGGGGCTAGAAGGAACCACCAGACTATCTAGACTGATACCCTTTATCATTTAGATCATTCAGTATAAGATTCTTCTACTTTGTGCAACAATTGCTTAGATCAAGGCTGTGAACCTTCCTAGTCTTTTCAACTCAAGGCATTTTCTTCAGCTTATGAATAATTCCTGTGTCTCTTTTCTGCACATCTCCTATTTTTCCATATTCTTTTGAACATATGAACACAAAAACTCTAAGCTATACACTTTTACTGGTCTCAAGAGTGCTTTACAAAGGGAAAATCCCCCATTCCTATTTTTGGTCTCCCTCTTGAAACAACTAAGAATCTTATTAGCCCCTTTCTCTACTGAATTATACTGGGAATTCAAGTTGAGCTGTTTCTCCATTTTGATCCCTAAACCCTTTTAGAAGCACTGCTTTCCAAGATAAAGTCCTCCCATTTTGTAGATACATCTTGCACTTTTTCTTCTTAAGTCAATGCCTTTATATATAGCTCTGTAAAGTTATATATAGAGTTTATTTAAAAGACAAGTTTTCCAGACTGCTCTATACTCTCCTGATCTCACTGATATCACTGTTCTGACTGGGTTTTGTATCATCTGGAGGTTATATCAGCAACAGTTAAACTTGCTCCCAAGTGATTACAGGAGGTGTTGAACAGAAGCAACTACTGTCAATTCCTGGGGAACTTCTCCATCTGATGATGATTTTCTGTTGTCAACTGCTTGGAGAGATGTCCCTGTTAGCCATTTAACAGGTTGTGTTGACAGTGTATAATGCCATATTTATAAACAAAGTAAGATATCATATAAAATAAGATCCTCTAAACAGCCAAAGTCTACTACCTCTACATTGTCATTTTATCACATTGCTTTTAAAATGAGGTTTATTTTTAATGACAAATTCAGCATTCACTATATTGACTTTAAAAATTCTGATCAAAAATCTCTGAAATTACAGGTGCCCAAATTGAGGTACACAAAGAGAACTGATTTTCTCATAGAAGGTATCCAGTAGTTTCTGAATATCAAGGACCACAAACAGTGGATTTCAATGGAAATCAACAGCTGCTTCATTGAATAATAACAGTTTTATGCAGAGTTTGCAACAAGTCACAAAGCTCATGCTTCCTGGAAAGTCCAGTCTGGGGTTAACAAGAACTAGGGTGAATGGAAGAGTAGGAAGTTTAGGTCAAAAGACATGACACTCTGCAATTCTTCTGACTATATTACCTCTGTAGATGAAGCTGTTCGAAGACTTGGTTTCATGACCAGTGTATGCCAACCTAAATTTGAACTGATAATGAAAAGATAGTCTATTACTTACTCCTCTTGAGCTGTGACTTCTGCCCTCTTCTCCCTGTTAGCATGACAATTCATCTCTGCTCTATCAGGTATTAAATTTGACTGACTACATAGCCCTACAAATGCTAAAAAGGTGACACAAGAGAGAGAAAATAAACACTTGTTCAGGGGTTAGCAGGGTGCCATTCTGGTGGAAGGAAACTTCTCAATCTTCTATCAGGTTAAACTGATGGTGAATTTGTAGTGAAAATGGTGGGGGCTATTTAACTAACAGTGCTTCACCACTGCTCTGTTTTCTGAGGTGAATTCCTTCCAGCCCAAGTTTTGAACTTGACCTTTCCGCTTGTTCAGAGAAAACCCTATTTGGCACAAATAAGAATTTTAATTGAGTATGTAAATGGCTACTTGGATCTTGACTTTCTGTATTTACATTAGGCAGGGAAAGAGTTAAGTGTTTTTAATCCACAGAACAATGAAAATGGGCAGAGCAAAGGGTATGAGAGGGAGAACAGGAGACTCAAGTAAAGGAAGAATCATGAAGAATGTGTTCAGATTTGATCCATGAATTACAGGTACTAGTTTCTCATATTGTTGATAGAACTGAACATCTTTCTGAGAAATAGATTTGGGTTTGATAATGGATTTGGTAAAATAATAATAGTGACCTATTATTCTAATGAGAAGAATAGAAAAGCAATAAACTATGAATCTTCACAGCTGCAAGTTTTGTTATTGCTGAAAAAATCTATGGATGAATGACTGCCATTAAAAACTGTTTGTAAGAAAAATGTGTGAGCAAGATTTGCCTAGTAAGCCAGCATGAGCTGAGAAGAAAAAAAGAGTCAATATTTGTGACATTTTAAAGGTATTATGGAAGATCAGAAATTGGTACATTATTCCTATGAACTGTGGTGCAAAACTTACAAACCAGCTATTGCTTGATCAAGTGTCAGCAAAAAAAACATTGTCATACAGCTAAAGACATTTTTAAATAAATATAAAATCCCATGAAAGGATTTGCAGGTTGCTTGTCAGCACCAGTGTTTAATCATGCAATATGAAAAGTTCGTCTGCATCTAAAATTAAAAAGCCAGAACAAAAGATTTAAGATAACATAAATCAAAATATTTAAAACACGGGAAATAGTAACACCTCCCACATCCAAATATCAGTCTTTCCCTACTACACTGCACTAGGTATAGGGCTAGGTTTTGTTCTGTATTTTCCCCAGTACAACATGAACTCTCATTCCATTGAGACCCACCACTGGGAGCTGCTAGGCTGTCAATTTAGGAGACTACTACAGATGAAGAGATCAGGGCCTCTTCTTTCTGTGCTAGCTCTGCAGCTGATCCAAGCAGACAATAGTAATAGTCCCTCTTACCTCCAAGAAAGTAACTAAGGAAGGGGTTTAAAAGCCTGTACTCCACTACTGTGCTTGCTAAAGCTACTTTCCACTCAAGAGAAAAGGCTTTACCCAGTCTGAGACTCACAACATTAAGTACACATTTTTGCCCCTCTGTACAGCAGATGGCTGTTTAAGAGTGTCTTTTGAAGTGCTGGAGAAGTTCCTATCTGGTAAAAAGTTGACAGCTGGCAAAAAAAGGCTTGAAGTTGGCTGTTGGATGGACTTTAAATAAAATTCATTTAAATGGACTTTTAGTAAAGTCCATTTAAAGCTCAAGTTTATTAAATTTACTAAATTCGCATTTACACTGATAAAGACAAGGCTTGAAAGTCTGTCGCTCCTTCTTCTGCACTCTGTTCATCCTCTACGTGATCAGAAAAGATCTAATTCTCCAATCTCTGGCAGAAGCATTCCCAGCCACTGAAGTATGCTGCCTGGAATTGTGTGGGAGACACAGTCCTTGCTATTTCTTAGCTGCTAGCTGTAGTCTCCTAATTTTTCACAGCCTTGAACCAGGTGAAGGGACAGATTGATATGCAAAGCTGGTAGGTGTTGTGTTATGAAGACTGCATCTGTTGGCTAGAAGGAAAAGAGACAACACAAGTCTTTGCATCATTTTCCTGGTACTTGTGAGACGAATGTTCTGCCCAATCCCTTTTCAGTACAACAGGATTTGTGAAGGTTTTGTGTTCTCTTGCATTTCAAGATGATGTTCACAGCTGACCTACAATGACACACAAAATTTAGTAGCAACGAATAAAACTTAATGGAGAGATGTGAACTGATTCTCTCATTACCTAACTTCACTCTACTAGACATAACACATTTTGGGACAGCTGTCCGCCTCACGAGGATTTAAAAGCAATTTAAATGTCAATGCAAACTCCTTGGAACAGAAAGTATCAAAGGAAACCAGATGACACCAACATGAACTACAACGTTCACTGCCATCCTCTGAGATACACCAAACCTCAAGATATGTCTCATTAGAAACAAACATTTTGGGCTGTTTTGAAAATTTAAAAAAAAAAAAAAAAAAAAAAAAAGGAAGAAAGAATATTCTTTAGAGTGCTACCACTTTGGAATATCTTATTCAAATTATCCCAGTTTTGTATACAAACATCAAAGGCTGGCTCTTGAGGATGTCCTCAGAGAAACAATCTCCTTTCACGTGTGGGAGGACAGGAGGCTCTGGCAGGCTAGGGAAGTCCTTGATTAGATTGCAAAAAACATTGTGCTGCTGGTAAATTCCTAGAATAATAGAGTGCCTTGTCTGACTAAGAGAAAACCTCAGGGATAACAAACCTTTCAGTCCTAGAAGACTCCAGTAAATGAAATACTGTATGCTAACAGAACACCTAGTGCCTGGAAAGCATCAATTACCAACACCTCCTTCCTGGAGGGTTTGTCAGAGTTCAGGTATCTCTCAACCTGGCCACAAACAGATCAGCCCTCTCAGGAGTGTGAGAGGCCTTTTAAGCTCCTAAACTTGCAAATGAGCCAATCTGGCTTTTGTAGCTAAACTTCTCAGATGACTAAAGTCTGCACCTGTCTGTAATGTACACGTCAGCTCTTCTGCTGCACTGGGTTCCCAGCCATTGCAATGTACATGGCTACATGTTACACCAGCACTTTGTAAAGGCAGCTGTGGTCAGGGTTTGCTAGTGCCGGGGCATGGCATGAAATGCGGTGTGTGGGTAGGCTGTTAGCCCCTCAGGACACTGCAATGGAGCCTGCTGCAATCTTCTGCAGCACAGTGAGCACTCATGGTCTCAGCCAAGAGGACTCCACTTGACCTTGAAGATGTTCCTCAGGCTGGACAGTGCTAAACATCAGTGAATTTCACTTCAAATAGGTACTTCATAATGGCTAGCTGCAGGCTTTTCCTGCAGAGAGAAATGAAGCCACAAGGTATAGTTCAAAAGTGTTCTACAACTCCATTGGCAGAGGTGTCTCCTACTGCTACAGGGCAGCAATATCACTCATGCATGCACAGATCACTAATTTGCCTGGTGTATAACACTGTGAAGATCCAACCTGGGAACAAAGCTCCATTTGAAAATGCATACAAAGGGAGCATTGGAAATGAATTCAATTAAAAATGACTTTGAGGTCCAGATCTGCTGGAAAAGCATCATAGGGATTGCTGTATTCTGCTGTCACGTTACTTTCTGAAGTCAGGTCTTTCAGTATGTTGCTACTGTGAACCTGAATTTTGCCTGCTTATCTTACACTAAGCTCTTATGGAGTATATTTCAAGGCAATTTGTGTAATGCTGAGTGTTTAGTAAAATCAATTATCAAACAGCCAAGTAGTCCCAACCTTAGACGTTTTAGCAATTAACTTGCTTGGCACATAAAAATAAGACTACAACAGATATTTCTGGAACCCCAAAATGCTGGCCAAATGTTCAGAGGTGATTATGAATCAGGGGGTGGTGCAGTTCTCATGCATTCCAAGGATCTCACTTTCAAGAAGCATTTAGTAAAACGCTCTGTGAAAAACATGGCACCCGTAATTACGACTTACTTAGAACATTTAAGCTTCGTGGTGATGACAAGCAGCACCTACTTACCATTGTGCTAAATAGTCCCTGCAGCATGGCTTGGAACAGTGTCTGTATTGAGCACTGGCACTTGGCAATGTTTAAATTGAACGGATTTTCTTTCTTTCTTTTTTCCCCCAATTGTTTTTTTCTCTAGCTAAATTTTCAATGGACCTTAGACAACTGGCTGACAAACAGGAGACATTTTCTAGCAGCACACCACCCCACCTCATCCTGAATAATATAGATGAATATAAATAGACCCCACGTCTATGTATATGGCCCTACTATTCCTTGGTGTCTGCTTTGAGTTTTCTTTTTCAGGAACTGGCTTTTTGGTGTGGTTTGCCCTTCCTTTGAGGTTTTCTTATTGCAGAGCCAAAAGCTGAACAAACATGGTTTTGCTCAGGGGACACAAAGTGCTCACCTGGCTCTCTTGGTTGAATGACCCCTGTTCTTCTGCTGACTGTATCAATAAGCTGCTTAAATAATTTAAGCTGTGTGAGATAAGTTTGATGGAAGTCTCAGAGAACAGACTACTTAAAGAATCAACACAAGAAGGTACCTGAGTAGTTGTAGTCTGTGTAACTGCTGTCCTAACAGTTCCGGAAGATGGTACAGCTTCTGGATACATTTTGGGTGATGGGTTTGTTGGAGCTGTTGTTGCTGGGGATATGCAACATCATTTAGTGTTGAAGAGATATTGGGAGGCAGCAAGGAGTGGTTTTCCTGGAGGAGGAAGAGCAAGGTGAAAGAAATATCCTGACACAAAAAGTAGAGCTTAGGGAAAGGATCCCCCATATGCTTTTTATAGTTGAGGTATAGGAAAAGTTACTGCAGGCTCTTGGGATAAGCAGGTTTAAGAGAGCCTCTTTTCCTAGAAAGGTTTAATTCATGCAGATGTGAAAGGGGTTGAAACTGAGGCAGCAGCAGGGAGGACCACATAAAAACCTGGAAAACCAGTGTGCTGCAGATAGGGTCTCTTCCCTCAAACCCAGTCAGCAAAGGGCTCGAGAGGATGTGCTGGTGCGAGTGGCATGGTTGTCCTTATATGTACTTACACACCAGCCTTCCTAGCTCCTCGCTGGAACAGTTATGCAAACAAGTGAGATGTGCTTGCCATAATAGGTATGAACACCAGAGGGAGAATCCCCACCGAACCCCAAAGCACAACTTGCTCTTGAGGAGCTTCCTGAATGTAATGTGAGAGCAGGCTGTGGAATGGCTTATCCCAGATGATGAAGAGGGGATTTTGCATGCATGACCTCCTCTTTCATTCTCTGCATCCCCCTCCTCCTCTGTGCATATCCCAGCTCTGCGGACCTCAGTGGAGGCAGGGCAGTGAGTGCAGGGTGACAGCACTTCTCTGTGCCTTGGTTTCTGATGCATTGATTCTATTAAAGCAAAGCAGCATCCTGGCTATTTACAGCATAGCTTGGGACATCTTCTGTCAGACTTGTAATGCAGAGAGACAAGCTCAGTGCTGCTTGGTTTCTGGACAGCGGGGGAAGGGATTAAATGCACTTTTCTCCATTGATTTATGCCCTGCACTAAAAATCAGTGGTGTTTTCTCAGATCTGCTCAACTGTTGGAAACCAGCAGCCTGTTTGGTCAAGTGTGTGGGGAAAAGTTCTGAAGGAATTAGCTCTTATGATATGGGTGGATGGGACAGATATAGATGCTCTATGGGAAGCACTATGTTCATTTGGCAGTGATTGCTTTTGTATCATAAGCCTATATTAGTTGAATATGCTGTTTAAAGCATTTTCTCTTTTACACAGAGCAGGAGCCAAATGCTGCTTTTGCTTCCATTGGAGGTTGGAAGGGGCAAATGAAACTTGAACTGGATGCAGAAGGGTGGTTTTTATCATGTTTCTCAAGGGATCTACCTGAATCTAGGGTTTAGTTTTTCCAGGGTAGCAATATTTCTTCCAGTAAAGGCTTGAAAAGCTTGTACTGTAGTTAAGAGCTAAGGAACAGAATTCCTATAGAGCTTCTAAGCATAGAGCTATTCACTGTAGACTTCATGAAGATTACTATATTTGCACTTCTGAAGAAGGAGTGCAGCGTGCTACCCCTGATCTTACAAGGGTGCTATATAAAAACTGTGTATAGATGGTGTTATGAGACAACTTAAAACTGAAGTCTGAGACCTCAGACCACAGCCTGGTAGCCTTGCATGTGGCCTGCTCTTTCTTAAAGGTCTTAGAAATACTTTCATAAGTGTTCTTAAGGGAAGGGATTTTGTTTTATCTCCTAAAGCTTTCCTTTGTCCCAGGTTCTGTGATATGGGTAAATTTCATTTGCAATCTGCTGTGTTTTAGGTAGCCAGTGTTACTCTTCTGTTAACATGCAGGCAGCCTAGCTGGAAGTTCTTTGCTTATCTGAAAAGCACATGTATCCTAGCGCATATGGATATAAAGGTGTTAGCATGAACTGTATTATGTGTAAAGTGTAATAGATCAGAACAGTTGTGTAAATGCACACATATAAAATATCACAGGTTCCACGGCCTTGCAAGATCTATATGTGTTTTAATAAGGAATAAAAGAGTTCTGGCTGGTCAAAGTCATCATCTGTGAACTTTACTTGCTACCACATTTGAATCTCCTTATAGAAACAGGTTTGTCTTCACTGCTGTTGTGGCAGAAGTGGAATGGAGCATCCTAGCTTCTAAAACTTGCTAACTGCCCTAGGGTGAAGCTCAAGATGAGCTGTAAAGCTGTATTGGGCTGCTCTAAAAGGGCTTTTGGAGGTGAGTTATAAATTGCATCCCATAGCAGTCATCAAATGTAGATAACACATTGCTGCTTCATTTGGATTTTTCTCTCATCATGTAATGCAGAGTTAAATCAATTTTTAGGAGTTTTTTCTCTTCTAAAAACTTAAAGAAAACCATGAATCAAACAGAAGAAGTATTTCAGTAAGACTGAAAGCTTTAATTCTGCAATTTACTAGCTACAAATGAGAATTAATATATACATATGTGTTTATCACTCTAACGAGCATGTGTGCCTTTTTCCATGAGTCTGTCTCTAGCCCTTGAGTGACTAATTTGACTTTTTTCCATGCTGGATTTTTACTGCCTCCAAACTTAACTGTTTTGACACTAGAGAAATCCTCCTGTTTCTCCTTCAAAGGTAAATATACATATACACATATACACATCATTGCTAGAAATCAAGAGAAGCTCTACCTCACCCATGTCTGGTCTTCACTATTAATCCCAGCTGATGGTAGGGAGGGGCTCTTCTGGGAGGCAGCCATGTGGTGAACATTGAGCACAGTGTTTTCCCCTGCTTCTCTCCTTTTCAGACAAGCAAAATTGTTCTGTGCTGCCGTAGATGTGAGCTCCTTCCTGCGCTGCCTCTGTCTCCTCTTTACCAGAAACTTAAAGGCCTGAATTGCCAGCTGCAGAGATCTAAAAGCTCTCACTGAATCTGCGTGGAATACGGACAAGGAGATGAATAGCAGAAGGGAAGAAAGAGTGAAGTTGGTTATTTTTCTGGCACATGGATGCAGTTACACTCAGTGCATTCCAGAGGCGTTCCTTTGAATCCTGTGCAGGTCTGCTTGCTGTTCCTGGGAGAAAGGAGGAAAAAGGGAAGAAAAGTCCCTCTAGCTTGGAGACGGAATGTCTGCACTTCCAATTCTCTTTTTAGGTAGGTTGATGGTTTGGTTTTACTTAGTGCTTTTAATCAAACTTCCACGCACCCTCTCTTTGCGCCTGGAATAGATTTCTCATGTGTTAGAGAAAGGGGTTTGTAAAGAGAAAACTTTTATGGGTAACTCTGATTTCAGTGGTGGTCGGGTTCCGATGTTTTCCTTGTTGCTTTATTAGCAGGTCGATTGCCAGGAATCTCTTAATATTTCATTTGTGGTGGTTAAGCAGACTTAGTCTGGAATGTGTTTCTCGTCTAAAGAGTACAGTGCCTTTAAGCAATGAACTCGCGAGGGGCTTGAACCTCTCTGGCAAAACAAGGTGAACAAAATGTCTTTGTCTTGTGCATAGTGTCAAATGTGTTTAACTCCATGTTTTGATTTGCATGGGTATTAAACATGCAGATTTTGAAAGAAAAAGGGGTTATTGTTTCCAATTGATGCCTAAGATTAGAAACAGATGTGTTGAAGTGCAAGAGGGAGGAGTTGGGGGGGAAAGGATGGGAGTAGGGAGATAAAGGGGGAAAGCAAGAAATTGGAACAATGAGGGCTGCTGAAAGAAGGGAAAGAAAAGAGGTAGAGGCTGACTGTTGAACAGGAGAGGAGGGGAGAATGGCAAAGGAGATGTTAAAGGAGAGTAAAGGGTTGAAGAGAGCTGATTATTAAAGCTATAGCCTATGGAGAAAAGAGTTCGCAGCCCTGAGGTCTTTGAGGGGGTTTGCCTACAAGACTGACTCAGAAGCAGCCTGAGTTTCTGCATCTCCAGAGGCACTGTAATGTGATGAGTGAGCTTCTGTCTCCGTTCTGCTCACCACATCATGCTGACAGCTTTGAAATCTGTTGTGCTTGGGTAAAGGCTGTGATTCCTGGCTCTTCCTGTGCCCCAGGAACACTGGTACAGGTGTGAAAAAGTGGGTTGGTCTTTGATTCCCTGGGAAGAGTTGAGCCCCACAGGATGGCGGACTGATGTGGTGGCTGGACACAGAGTTTCATGACTTCTCCCTTAAGTCTCAGAGGTGTGGAACATGAACTTAACCAGATTTCTAGGTATCTGAAAGAGAGGCAGTGCTTAAAGCTGCTGAATAAATTGGAGAAAGGGGTTTTGCTCTAGGAATGCTGTTAGCAAAGGTTTTATCTACAGGAATGTGGCAGGGGGCTTGGATGTGCTGCAGAATCCTGCAGGGAGTGCAGGCAGCGGTTTCTCCCCCTGCACGTCTCCTTTGGCTATTTGTGCCTCTATGATGGAGACTGCTTAAGACTCCAGGAGATGAGATGGCAAGCTTAAGAAGAGCTAGGCTTCTGCTAGAGGGGTCAGCCCTGCAGAAATGGCCAGGAAAGCAGCTCTGTGGAAGGGTGGCTTACCCCGCTGCAGTGTTTGTCTCCATCAGTCTTTGATCCACCAGCCCTATTTATCTGCTGAATATTCCCATATGTCGAAGGCTCGGAGCAAAGAGAATAAGCTGTTGCCAGATACAAGGTGGTTTTGGCAGCAGTGTAATGGCACCTTACCTTTGCATGACTAGGGCTGCTTTCATCTGTAAAACACGATGGGCATTATCATCGTTATACCTTTGGCATCTAGGCAACTTGTTCTGCTCTGTGTCCAGCTTCATTCACCGATATTGGAAGCATGTTCCAGGGAAAAGTAAGGAAGTATTGTGATTCCCTATTGAAAACAAGGAGGCTGGGGAGTCTTGTTTGCTAGCTAGAGAAAGTCTAATTGCTTTTCTGCAGTGAAAAGGTATAGAAGTGCCAACGATGGCTTGTTTCTCTTGCTGATAACACGAAAGACTAGTGTGTAAAACAGGGATTTTAGCAAAGACAAGCAAACTTGAAAGGGAAGTTGCCTGGTTTGGGTTTTCATTATTAAACATACTAATGGCATTTCTAATATAGACAGTCCTTGTCTTTTAGTGTTTACTGCTCTGGGGCAAGTGAGCAGCTGTGTGAGGAGACAGGAAACAGGAGCCAATTAGTTTTAAAACAAGACAAGATAAAAGACCTTGTGAAGTGTGGGCAAAAGCATGACCATGCTTACCTCCCTGGTAAAGGCTAGGTAAATGAAGTGGGAAGGGGTGAGGAGTGGAAGGTGATGTGTGTGAACACGTGTGCCTACATGTAAGTGTTTGACATCTGATTCTCATCTCTGTCCGCAGCTGGTCAAAATGGTTTCAAACTCCTTGTGTAACACACTGCACTCTTAAAAACCAAAATGAGTGTTTCCAAGAGAAATAGCTGATTCTTTGGTGTAAAAACTCAATGTTGCATTTCTCAGGCAGTAAAAAAGCCCCAACAAACTAGCAAATGCTTTCATTTAAATGTTTTACTGAATTAAAGTTTTCAGGTGCTGGAATTCTCCTTTGCTGCCTTTTTCCCCTCTCCAAGTTAATTTTGAATGTTTTGAATGAGCCTTCCATTAAAGTAGAAAACTGATTTTCTTGTTATCAAATATGTTTGCCTTTGTAATGCTGGCTTTGACACTACTACATGCTTTTTCTTCACTTACTGGCTAGTGTATGTGCTCTGCCCTTCAGAAACCAGTGGCTTCAAGATTAAAAGCAATGATGTGAGAGGCCAAATCAGCCATCCAGCTTTCTGGTGTCCTGCTATTAGCAGTGAACCTTTACATTAGTGTGGGGGGTTGCTCAGCACAATACTCATTGAGACTGATTTACTGTCTGACAAAGATGTAATCAGTGTGTGATACTGGGGTGATGCTGCTGGAGTGGGTGCAGCTGTAACAGCACAAGTACCTCTGTACCGATATAGCTGAGCTCTGCCCTTTAAGCTCAGAGGTCAATGACTCTCTTACAGCACTGTCCCAGGGGTATGCAGTGCTGCATTGAACACCAAGACTCCAATTGTCTCATTGCACTGGGGAAAAGGTTATGGTGCAGATCCTTCCTGAGCCTGTTGGCATGAGCAATTGGGTCTGACAGCATGCATTTGCCTAGGTATCCACCAGCCTTCTAGCTTGAAAATCCATGATGATATGGAAGCGGCTCCACAGCATTCAGCAGTGGTAGGTCAGCCTGGGGCTATGCTCTAGTACACTGACTCTGGTCTTCTCTCCTGCTCTAAGGGCACAGGCAACCTGCAGTGCGCCTTATCTCATCTCCTTCTCCTTAAACCCTTGTGATGCTACACTCCAAAGCCAACCACTGCAGTGTTTTGCTTTAAAAAAGCACTTCTCTCGGTGAGGTTACTGGGAAGTTTTACACTTCAATGGAATGCATCTGCCTGGAACTAGTAAAAAGCAAGGAGACTGTTTAAGCAACCTAAAAACTAAGCTGATGGATTTCATATTCCTGCTGATTTTCCCAGATTTCTTAGCAATAGCTAACAGTATATAATACACTTTCTATTTCCTAGCTTTGTCATGCTTCCTTCTCTGTTGCCTTTGCTTGTTTGCTTCATGGTATACTTAAAAAGCTTGGGGAAAGGGTTTTTGCCCTATGCGTTCACAGAACTTAAAAAGCCTTAGTTCAGGAGTGGAGTACAAAAAGGTTTGTAGCTGTGGAAAGGGGGTTTATATGTGATTTTGGGAGGATTTCACCTTTTTGTGCCTTTGGATTCTGAAGGAATTCAGGTAACTGAGTGTATTTAGCTTCAAAGGCTATTCTCCCAAGGACAATTGGCAACTCATGGAAACTCCAGAAGCAGACAACAAAATAAGCTGTATGCAAGATTGAGCCTCTTTCGGTTTAGTTCTAGGACAGTTCAAGAGCAAAGTGCTCTTGAATAGAACACTCTCAAGTAATACTGAAGGCAAGGGAGCAAAGCATTGTATCCATTTGGCACTCCAGGAGGGAGTTAAAAGGAGTTAGATATAATTGAGTTGCTATACAGCAGGGTATCAGGGGTAACACTCCTTGTGAGACACTAAAATTCTTCTAAAGCCAGGGATGGTTTGCATCAAATACTTGCTGTCAAGAGGCTTGATGAGAAATTGCCCATTTTCCTCTACCAGTGCTTTGTTTTAAATGCAATAGTTTGGATTTTTAGCATTAAAAAAAAAACCCACGTTTATTTTGGGAGTTATTTTTATCCTTTGTTTTTCCATTTTACCATGAGGAAGAAAAGGAGGAAAAAAGGTAACGTTTCAGAGTGAGAAAAAGCAGGATACCAAAGAGCAGCAATTCTGATGATGAATTCATTTTATGGGAAATAAAGCTGGAGGGGAAGGCAACTCTTCTGCATTTCCCATGGAAAACAACTGGTGTTTTGCCTTTGTGGCCACCCTGGACCTTGTCTCCAGTGTGTAGAATTAGCGGTCGGTTCCTGTGGGGTACTCTGGCCCACTTCAGAACGATGTTTTGTGTAAGAGCAGCACAGGCTTCCCAGAAATGTCATTGCACAACTGGCCTGGAGATATCCTGATCTTTATCCTGAGGATCACAACAAAAGCCCCTGTTTTCCTCAAGGCAAATACAGGGGTTTATAGGGAACTTAGCAGGTTTGCAGCCTGGGATTTGAGCCTTCAGGAACTGCCTGGAAAGAAATGTAAACAGTCACTGAGACAAAGCCTTGTGTGTAAATGTGCCTTCTGTGCCATATTAAAACCAATGCAGTCGTTGGTTGTGTATCTGTAATGCAGAGGAAGCTCTGCTCATGTGCACACAATACTGTGCACATCTTGCATGCACTAATGTGGCTACTTTGGGTGGAGTGGGAACTTGGTGGTGCCCTGTCCAAAAGATGAATGGGTCTTTTTTTTCCCCCTCCTCTTTCCCCAAAGCTGTTTCTCCATCTGTTTTTAGAAGCGGTTGGTTTATGGAAGCAGCCCAACAAAAAGCCAAGGGTGAAGTCAGGTCACTGAGATCTGTGAATAGATACTCAGATGACAGGATAGTGGAGGATGCAGGAAGCACAACAATGGAAAAATGTGTGAAGTGATGGAAAGTCAACAAGCGAGGGTGAATTTCTATCTTTATCTCTTAGACTCTATTTTCCCTTCAGTTTGCTTTAGTGTTGCTGAGTGAAGTAACAGCCCACCTCTGCCAGAACCCAAGGGGTTCAAACCTTGCCTAAAACATGCTTTTCCCTGGGTAGAATACAGAGGAGGTGTATACAACAGTGACTAGAAAAAGCTATGGGGCAGTGTGAGGAGGATGGGTACTACCTTGCTTCAGCAAAGCACCATTGCTAGGCTTTTCTCAATGGCACCTAGGTTTCTCCATGTGACTCCTTAGGTAGCTTTACAAGTTGCTAAGGGGACTGAACAAGTAAGGTGTATTAGTGGTGGTGAATGTAATAGAAGGTCATGGAACAACTGCTGTCCTCCTCTATATCTTCTCCAGGAAAGCATTTGGCAGTTTCAAAAGGCAAATGTTGTAAATCAGCATTTCTCTTAATGGGCCAGACCCAGGTTGATAATGTCCTACAAGAATCAATATGCATTCCAGTATCTTTTCAGCCTGTCTCTTATGTAGCTGACGTCCTTTTTTGTGGCTGGAAAATGAGTATGAAGCCTTAGTGTATGTGACTTGTTCCCAACCTATAAGGTAGAAAGGTTGAAGTTCAGCTTAGTGCCTGCAGTTTAATTGCCTTTGGTAGGAAAGGTCAGTGAAATTTGTGGTGCTTATAACATGCACTGGCAAAAGAAAGGCTGCTCTCCTGGAAACAGCCTTTTGAAATGGAGCGTGCACAGTTAGAGGCAACTGATGACCATAACTAGGCTGCATTTGGTCTTCCATATCATTGTGCTGCTGCTGTTAAAGCATGCATTGTGGTGTCACACTTACGTAAAGCTTTGGGTAACTCTGTCCAGCATTAGGGAAAAGTGGCTTCCTTTCTCTTTCCTTCTTTGTGTCTCAGCAGAAATACTGGAATTAGGTGGTTTTCCAGTATTTGGAATATGAGATGCATGCTGGCTGAGTCTCATAGCTACTGCTTAGGCTATTCCTTTGTTTCCTGAATGATTGATGAAATTTTAAAGGCCATAGAGATGTTTAATAGATAAAAACCTTTTTCTGTATGGGAAGACTGACACAGAGTGCCAAGCAATGGCAGGGTGGTTTCGTGTGTGCAGGGGGAAGTCTTCCATGTAACACATCAAGCTTTGAATATTGAACTTGGAGTCAGCCACTTCTTTGCTTAAAAGAAATCAAATTGCAGGGTTTTCAACCTTGAAGGCAAATCACTTTATGACTTCATTGTTTAAATATAGGTTTTGTTTTGCGGGGGGATCGTTAGACTTGAAGCAAAAGCCTTGTAGCCCAGGGACTGTCACTTCTGATTACTTCCAGTGACACTTCCAATTATTTCCAATCACAATTCCAGGGACAAGAGGAAAAAGGAGCCACGTTCTCTAGCATCAGGGCTTGGGTTTTTTTTTTCCCCTGAACAAAGGGCCATTTATCAAACCTCTGCAGGAAAAGGTACAGAGCCAGATTTGGAGCTCTGCTGTGGTAGGGTAATTCCAGAGCAAATCTGAATTGAAACTAGAGGCCGGTGTCTGGGAATCCTGCTGTGGATCCTGCCTTCTTGAGTAATATTAAGGAAATTGCTTCATTTTCCCCAGGCATTAACTGGCACTAGCACTCATTTCAGTGCACAACACGCAGCTCCAGTGAACGCCTGCTAAATGCTCTGTGGGTCTTGTAAGACATGAGCATGCAAAAGAGCTGCTCATGGAGAGCAAACAGCTTAGTGTGCTCACAATGGAAATGAGTCTGCTGAGGGAACTTGACTGACTTCTAGGTATGTGAAGTGAAGGATTTGGTGCAGTGTAGTGAGCCTATGAGCTATAGTGTCCTTCAATAAAATGAACCGACATTCCAGCCAATGGAAGCTGGAGCACTACCTCATTTTCAGATGTCTCTGGTAGCATTACTTTGAACTGCTCAAGTGTAAAAGTGAGTCTAAAAATGGTGTCACAGCTTTCAATCACAGTTAGTGATTTAATTTCCTTAGTCATACCGCACTAGACTGTGAGTGAAGTTGGACCTGCTGGGTGTAGGGGTTATTATTAGCAACTGATTGCTGTATTTCCTTTATAGTTAAAGGCACCAGCTAAGATCATGGCTCTACAAACACTAGGGAGGCTGTTTTACATTGCACTAATAGATGATGAGTAAGAGACCTGGTCTGATGTTAGGAGCCAGATATTTAGGAGCCTGAGTTAACTTCCAATGGGAGCTGCATGCAGCTTCATGTGGTGACTGCTTTTAAAGTGGGAATGAGATGTATCAGTGGCCTGGTAGAATGAAGCACTGGTGTTTACTTCTTACTGCCATAAAACCCCTGTTGTTCCTCAAGTGGTGGTGGTGTCCCTCATTCCTGTGTTTATTCTGGTCTGCCTAGGGTTGGATGCCACTGAGAGCTGCCTGTACCAGCTTCATCTGTTTTCCTGTAAGGAAAGGTTAGTGTGAAGTGCTGCTGTAATATGCAAACACTGGGCATTATTTGCCTCTAGAGCATAAAGCAGACCATGTACATTTTGTCAGCAAAGTTCAGCAATTCAATTCCAGATGAGCAATTTGGCATTATTCTTGTTCCAAGACCTTCAAAGCATTCCTGTTCATCAGCTCTGGTCTTACTGTGACATTTTCTGTTTTGATGCCTGGAGTAGGTCAATTCCATTGTAGGCTTCCATCAGTGTGAGTGAGGTGGCACTTGCAGAGAGCTTGGTGCTAATCCTCTAGGAATCTCAGCATTTCACATGCGGAACTGTTTACAGAATCCATCCAGTCTGGGTGGATGTTTCCAAGCTTTGTCTTGCTCTGATGTGGTCCATGCTGTGGGCAAAACCTCTCTTCATTTCCATTGTTTCAAGCTCTTGCTTGGAGACAAAGGGAATTTTAACCAGATAAAGCATAGCTTTTGTACTGACAAATGCTGTGATTCTTTCAAGTTTCTTTTCCAAGGGGGAATTTGATGCAATTGTGAGCATTCAGGATGTCTAGATTCCATTCTTGGTTTGGCTAGTGACTCAGTGGTGTAGTAATTCAGGCTCCATTTTAAGTACCTGTTAGTTTTGAGTGTCTCCATTTCAAGTGCTACAAAGGGTCAGTACTCGTAAAAATGCAAGCATACAGACACAAGAGTTTGGTCACACCAACTAAGTGCTGTCAGATGTCAAGTTTTGGGGTGCAATTGAAAATGCCCTGTGCCTCAACTGCTCTTCTGCAGAGTAAGTGTAAGAGCACTCAAATACAGCAACCTTTCCCTCATAGCTGTAAAGTGCATTGAAATCACTACAGGAATGCAGCTGCAAAAGTCCAAAGTGATAGACTAAGACATATCAAGCACTAGTTTAATTGGTGAAGTCTTCCCATCAGTGCCACTCAACGTAGCAAATGGATCCCAGTTTACCTGGTTTTGTCAGAGCTCCTTCCATTTAGACCACAGCTACCCCTGGAGTGAACAGAAGAGAGCTGTTAATTCAGACCAAATATGACCTGGTACAAGGAAAGATCAAAACTGAGCTGCTGTGCTCTGGAGCCAATGATCCTGCATTGCACAATACTTTTCCCTCTACTAACTACTTGAGCTTCCATCTTTTTCCTATTTAGTAATGCCCTGGGCATGTTGCTTGCATTGTGGGACAGCAAGGAATACATACCCATCAGTAAAAGGACTGAATGCAGTGGGGGCTGCAGTGTTTCTTTTTCTTCAGTTGTCATCAAGCATCTTCCCTTGCCCCATATCTTTTTCTGTGAAAGCACCAGGGGAGAGGATGAAAGCCACTGCCAGAAAGTGAATGGAACAAACTGGGTGTTATTGCTCCAGATGGAACTATTTAGGATGATATTCTCTGGGTTCTATGTGCTCTGAGGCAGGGAGTACTCCTTTGCCTGTTTGCACCGTTGCCTTTAACACTGCAGACTTGAAAGCTGGTACAGCAATCCAGAGTGTCTTAAACCCTGCTTTCTTCCTGCTTGCTGTCTAAACAAGCCAGGCACCAGGTTACCATTTGTGCCACTCCAGACTATAAATTCATGCAGAGTAATTGGCACTGCTTTTCTATCCTTGCTGCTGATTAAAATGGTTGTTAATTTTTTATGATGAGCTTGTATAAGCAGAATGGAGGGAAAATCCATTAAAAAAGTAAATGAATTCTGGTTTTCTAAAGCATCTGTGTGGAGTAGATAGGAACTGAGTTCACTCAATACTCCCCTCTAAAATGATGTCTTCTAGCACCCTTTCAGTCTGGATCTGCCTCACAGGATGATCTAGCAGCCCTGGATTTAGATTTGTGACACTCTTAGCATTGACTGAGTGTATGCAAGCATCTTCATCCCTTCATGCCTTAGTGTCCCAGCCCCAGTTAGTACAGTTGTGATGCTGGGCCACAAATGGTTTAGTTCATGAAGGTAAGACTGTGTGAAGAGTATCTGATGGGGTGGAGGCTGTCAAAGGCTCTGATTTTTCTCTCTCTGTGTAAGGTCCATAAGGAGCCAGATTTATGCTGGGTCTGAGTTACAGGGGGATAAGGCAGTAGTAGCTCTATATTCCTGCTCTTGAGGGAACAGCCCTGCTCATTGCTTTAAATCATTCTGGGGCTTTATTTTTCTGTGTCAGCACTGTCAGAGCCTATAATCCTCAACTAAAAGAGGCCATCCCGCCCTACCAAGAGAAGGACTTAAAGTGAGGAATCCCCTTCAGCAAGGATGTGGCAAGCAGACTGACAATGTAAAAGAAAGGAAAAAAATATCCTGAGCCAATATGGATAAAATTAGGGCCTGATAATGATGCAGAATTCAAGCCATGAAGAATTCCCTGAGCACAGGGAGCTGGTGGAGCCACACAATGGGCAGCGCTTACTGCCATCCATGCATACTAACAACAGTAATTGAGCAGGTAATGCTTATGCATGCTTTATAAACACCCATCACCAGTTATGCTCATACTGTGCAGACAAGGAAGACTTTATGTAGCAGATTAGTGTTATTCTACATATGTTTTACATAGCAGTCACTATTCATGTATTCTCTACATCCCCTCCAATCCAGTAGTACATAATATAGGAACACTGAGGGTAGATGCCAGGGAAAATGTTTAAGGCAGCTGTGAGATTAAAGGTACTGAACTGTTAGACTTGCATCAGTCCTGAGCTATGCTATCAATGTTGAGACAGGTTATGGGCAGAGGAGCTTTGTTCATTATCTGGCCTTTGGATCTCCAGGAAGACAGTGTAAGACGTTTCCCTTGTGCTTCAGGTGGAGGTAAATGCTTCCTGTAGGAAGTACAGTGTGGCTAATGCATGGAAAATAGCATATAAAACTTGGTAGTATCTTTCTAGCAAGAGGGTCAGAATAGTTTGTAAGAAGAGATGGGAAGACAGGAATCTGTGCTTTTGTTTCCAGCTCCAGTGATGACTCTATCAGAATGAGAACCTTTCACTGGTAAGGTTCAGATCTGTCGTTCGTTAACTTGTCTCATCTCCAGTGTAATCCCAATAGGTGGTTTTACAAGTCCTTTTGGAGCCTTGGTTTCCCAAAGCAAATGTCTCGTTATATAATGTGGTTTATGGTCCTCAAACAAAACAATGAGGAGTATTGGTAAATAGCTTGATTTCTATCAGCCTGCCTTTTCCAAAGAGCTTATAGCTGCTGTCTGCTTGCATTTGTATTTCATGCCACTGGGATGTAACTGTGTTCTGACAGAGCTGGCTCTTTCAGCATTTAGGGGGGAAGAGTTGGGAGTCTTCAAGAGCCATACAAGTCCTTACTTCAGTTCTTTATAAATTTTGTAGGAAATACACTCAGCCATACTTCCTAAAAGAGGAAATGCTCGAGTTCTGTCTCCTGTGTTTAGACTAAACAGAATCCAGATAATTTAATCTAAAAGGGAAATGCTCTTTTGAGGATAAACAGCCTGAATAAAACATTTCTGAGCAAACCCATGGCAATGTCCCTCCCCTTACACCATTCCCCTCCTAAACAGCAGTTTCTATCCCCAGTGATGCCAGAAGCAGCTTGGCTGATCAAGGGAGTTGGCCTCACTGTGTATCTTAGTCAGAATACCCTGTTATGACTTCTCCCATCATGCTGGTACCAATAATCATCCCAAATAATCATTGAGGATCAAGTGGGCACATTTTACGTGGCTTATTCTGCATAAATGCTAACTAACACTCATTGCCTGGCAGACAGACCCTTTGGGTTTGTTTGTAGGTATTAATGAGGGCCAGATGCTGAGACGTGTGTGGTCTGGGGCTGTTGAACTGCTGTTATCTACAGTATGGAGCCATTTGATTTCTTTTCTTTACAAGGCAAACAAACTATTTTCAGCATTATGAAGCTGTTGCAACTTTGCCATTTGCTGGGCTGAAGAAACACAAGAGGTGGAAGCTTGAAATAGGGGTGTATATATCCTGTCACGCCAGATACAGCAACCAAGAGCAAATAGGCATGTTAATTGTCAGTGCAAGATCTGCACATTAAAACTGTGTCCAGGATGGAATGCCAGCATCTAATAAGCACGTGTTACAGAGTAAGAGGTGTGATAAGGGTTAGGATACCCACTTAGCCTGTTATCTTGTTTCTAGTTATCAACAGGAGTTGGTTTGAGGGAAAGAATACAGGAACAGGGTAAAAAAGGGATTTTTCCTGGTATTTATAGTCAGTAAATGGTTAATGTATTCGCTTAGCCACACTTCCTCCTGTGGCCCATGTGTTTGCCACAGTTACTCATACCCTTTACTCAGTTGTGAGCTGTCACAACTACATCTGACAGATGCCTAGGAAACCCTACAATAACCCCAATAAGTATTTCACTTTTCTTACATAGATTTAGCCAGTGAGTCAGACGCCTGCCTGGGAGCAAACATGGAAATAAGGAGTTAGGAACTACTGTATGAGGCTAACAGTTAATCTACAGTGTTTCACTCCAAAATAGTCCAGCATCAGATGGAAGTGGAAGAAACCCCACAACTGACAGCGCATGGAATCCCATACTTGTATGGGAAAGTTACTGCTTAATATAAGGCAGGAAAATTATGCATTTATATACTTGAAGAAATAAATCTAGTGTGACTTGTGCTTAAGCCTTATAAATACCTAATATCTTCCTGAATAGAAACTGAGCACTTGGAATCTCTTTTCTAGTAGCCGGATGCTCCATTTCTTAACATGAAGATGAGCTGAATCACTTCTCAGATTGATGGAGGAGTTCAAACAAAAATAGGCTGTAGGGAGCCTCCTGAGGAATTTAAACTTCGGCTTTGTGTGGTTTCAGGTAGCTCCAGGTGTGTTCATGAAGAGCTGGACTTTCAGCTCTCCCTGTAGCTTTGCAGCCATGCTTTTCCCCTGGCTGGTTCAGGACAGAAGACATGTAAATAAGTGTGGTTCTTGCACAAGCTTGTGCCTAGAGAGCTGGCTTAGTTTGGGCCAGGGTAAAGGTCTTTGCAGTAAACCCTTGGCCCAAGGCTGCTTTTTAGCTTGCTGAAACAATGCAGCTGAGTGGGGTTTAGCTCAAGAAAGGAATGTGAACTGTTTAAGACTGAGAGATGATGCTGGGCTACGCCTGCTGTCAGATATACACAAAGCTCTGTCAGAATGTGCTGTCTGGCATCTCTTGGCACCTCTCATGTTTTACCTGCTTACCTTTTATAGTAAATGTTTTGATGAGCACCAATATGTTCAAGCAGAGAGAGACACAAGGATGACATGACAGACATTTTGCCCAGATCAAGAGCCAGGGTGCTGTGATTGATTCCCTAAAAGAAGGAGAGAATAATACTAGTCAAGATCTGTAAATCCCACTCAGTTCTAAATGAGCCCTGGATTCTAACATCAACTGACAGCTAGGGCTGCTTGATGCTAAACCTCCCCCTTCCTGAAGATCAGGACTGCCCCTGTTGTCTTTTAGATAACTGTTCTCAGAGGGCTCTGCAATCTAGAATGCAGGGGGGTTTAAGAGCTGATAGCTGGAAGTTGAACCTTGATAAATGCAGGATAGAAGCTAAGATTCAAGGAATTATTGGGAAGTTTAACGTACCACAGAACTAGTTATCAGTGGGAGGAGATGCTAATAGAAGTGCAGGCTGTCAAACTGTACAAACATCATGATCTGTGGTCTCGGCTGTACTGTAAACTCGGATGACCAAAACTCATATATTCTGGCTTTGAAAATCTATTACTAAGTGTTGCATTTCATTCTTACCATTGTATTTTGGATTGAGACTTTATTTGGTTTCTTTGGGATTATGCTTTGAATGTTTCATTGTCTTGTTATGGGCTTAAAATATGCTTTCTGCAGTAGTTCCACAGAGCTGTGTAGTGCACTACTGTTAAGTGAGGTGGTGAGTGCAAATGTGGGTGGAGAAGCGTGTATCAATGAGTGGACCAAGCCAGTTCTTAGACTCTTTTTTAGACCATGGAGGTGTCTGACTTCCTCTCCCATTTGTTTTCTTTGTCTGTTTAAATATTTTCTTATCCATCTGAGTTTCACATTGGGATAGAGGCTGACTTGTCCTCAGCCTTCTAATTCATTCTAAAGATAAGTACAAAGCTGCTTTTGTTGTTTTTGAGAAACCCCATGGGGTTTGAGGCTTTGTCAGTCTCTCCAGTTAACACAAGTTCATATCTATTTTTCCTGCTTATAGCCACAAGTTGTTTTCAGCCTGCATCAAGTCTTTAAAAACAACTGACTTTATGGATATACAGCTGCCATTTGAATGTGGCATCAAGAAGAAGGTGCTTTAATTGCTTTCCAGAGTAACAGACAACAAATGATTGTGTAGATAAGAGTACATTTGTTCCCTGTATGTTCTGTGCTGTTTCTTCTCCCATCTCTGCTGCTTCCCACTCTTTGCCAAAGAACATATAAAACCAAAGGAATTTGAATCTAAAGGCTTTTAAATTTGCACCATCTGAATGGGTTTGAAATGGTGAGGAATCAACATCCTCACTGCTTTGCTAAAAACCTTTGTATGCTCAGTTTTGCTCCAGCCACTTGATAACCTAAAGATTCTAGGTCTCAGGTCCTATGAATTCTCTCATCAGTCTCAACTTGCCTGTTGTCTCTTCTTTTAGACACACAGATATCACCACTGTATCTGTTATTCTCTACACAGCATCTGAACAAGACCTATTCTTGTCTCAATGCTTAACCTCATGTAAAGAATATCAAGCCACATGTCTAACAGATACCTTCACTCAGTTAAATTGTAGTCAGAACAATAAGAGTAGAAGCAGATTTTTACTAAGTAGTAATCTGGCTCTAACCATAAATGCCTCAGACACTCTATTTCTCAACTGCCTTAGTGTCTGAAACAGATTCACCACATCAAGAGCCTTACAACAGCAGGGAGGCACCAGGCTGCTGCTTGTGTTTGTCGCGTTTATTTTTGATGGTTTATTTATTTGCTCTTAAAAGTTCTTTGGGGGGAATCTCTTATCGGCTCCAAAACGTGGCCGTGCTGCTGAACGAGAGGCTGTGACATTAAAAGTAATTGACATTAAGATGTTGTGACATTAAAATTAATCATGTTTGATGGATGCTGGAGACGGAATCCGCAAGGCTCCCGGGTGCCCGTTTTAGCAAGTTCTGACATTCATTCTCCCCCTTTGGTTCCTGCAGCATTATGTAACTGCCTTCTGCACCCGCTGGACCCGAAACCATGTGCAGGGAGGGAATATGCTTCAGGAAGAAGGGGTTTTCTTGGAATCCACTGCTTCATAGCTTTCGGTGTGATGACTGGTTTGTTCTTCATCCACTGAACTAACCAGATTCGCTAAATCAATGCGGTACTGGTGACACTGGCTTCCTAATCAAAAGGTTGGAGATAAAAGAGGCCACTGGGATGTTCGCAGCAGAGCTGATGGAGTTCTGGAGCATTTATTTCCTCTCCTATAGAAATTCAGGCAGAAGTCTTGCAAGGAAACCTGGTTCTTGTAGTGTAAATAGGGATTTTCTTGGGTTTGTTGCCATTTGCTGCAATAATGGGCAAATATTTCTGGTTTTGTCACAACTGTGTGGTTCAGACCTGGGCAGTTGCCAGTTCTGCTGGTGTGGCACCAGCACTAAATGAAGAAGAAACTGACAGTGTTTTCCTTCAGGACCTGGAGTTTCTCAAAGAGCTGGAGGGGATGTGCTATAACCAGATACCTGTATTTTACAGCCAAGTCCCATAGCAGCAGGATGAGATGAGTGTCAGGAATGGATGGCTGGTCTCTGTTTGCATGCACTCTGTGAAGAATCAGGTGAAATCACAGCAGCCTTTTCTTCCTGTGGTGCTCAAAACCTACCTAGAAACGTTCCTTCCAGGCAGCAAGTGAGATTCAGCGTTTCTTGGTTCCAGGATAACATTTTCCAACTTCCTTTTATAGCCATGTGAAGCTGGAATGGCCTCAAAAACGAACCCATGTATTGGGCGAGAAGCCAGTTACCTCCTTGCAGCTCGAGCTCTGTGCTGGCTCCACTTTCTGTCCTATTTGGAAACTAGAAGTAATAAGCTGATGTGAGCTGATCTTGTTTTTCCTTTCCCACTGTGGTCTGTATAGGGTGTCAGTCTTTGAAAGCCAGCACAGTGAGCATATAGACTTTTTTTCATGGCCTCTTAGTACTGAGTGATAACTTGTATGAGATTCAATGCAACTTTACTTTTAAAGGCAAAAAAATAATTTTGTAAGGTAATTTAGCTGGAGTTAAAGCTTGGCATGATGGTTAGGGGCATTAAGAACTGCTTTCTGCAAACAGCTTGTCAAGAGATGTTCCCAATGTGTAGTTTGATTTGGATTGACCCTGTGAACTGTAGATCTTATCCCCAGCTCTGCTGATTCCTTGTGACTCCAGTCAGTCTTGTTGTGTCCCTAGTTATCCATGGGCAAATGGAGCTTTCAGTACCTGCTTTTTCCTTAGCAAACTCTAAACAATGATACTTGGGTGCTTCACTAAGCACATATGAGAAGAACACTGAGATCTTGGGAGGGTCAATGAATCTTGTCATGAGTTTGTCCTTTTCACTGTATGATGTGCACAAGTCACACCGTGGGGGACCAAGGATAGGAACCTGATGTTAAGGATGTTTTTGCTTATGCAATATGAAACTAGTTAATAGACTGCCACTGGATGAAGTCCATAAGAGACAGATTGAGTATACCATTTCCTTTTCTTTGCACTCTTCTATTTTTCTTTGGTGATATCCAAGTCCCTGGGGAGTCATAGATAAGCTTGAGTATCCACAGTGTTTGGATATGCAAGATAAAGTACCAACAAACTACAGTAGAGATGCTTTGATGGCAGGTTTGCAGAGATGCTGAAGACATGTAGCTGTGCGTGCCCTCAGTGAAGGGTATGAGGGTGAAGAGCAGCTTGGGGAGGCAAAGGAAGACCAGAGGTGCTCTGTTTAGACAGTGGGTTTTATGTAGTCTTCCTTCTGACTGAAAATGCTTTCTTAAAGCAGGGGGAAGAAGCTGTGTCAGCTCCTATTAAAGAAAATGGGTTTTCCTAAAGAAGCCAAACCCACGAATACTGCAGGGAAGAGTCAAATATTTGGCAGCTTTTTGTGGTGTTTCTGGCTTAAGAACACGGGGAATTTTTGAAGACAAAATTAACCCATTGGAACACTGAATTACAGTAATAGAAAACGTGGATTTCAACTTGCAGGAAAGCATGTTTTGTGGGTTTTGAAGGGATGGTACCTCCCTGCAAACCTGGGTTTATATGCATCTCCAGGCTCATGAATAGGGTATGGGGACTAAGGAAGCCAGCCTAGGGTGTTTGAGCCACCAAGTTTTGGCTTCAATTCCCCAAATCTGAGCATTGCTGGATAATGTACTGTGCAAATATTGGCTTTGCCTTATTTTTGTCCCTTTTTGTGCCTCTTTATGTGGTCAGGTAATGATTTAGTTATTGTCTGGCACTTAGAAATACATGTCAGTGTTGTCTGAGTAAATATGGGGGAAAACCCCAATGTTAAACAGATCTTTCCTTGTAAGTTCAGGCAATCAAAATCCAATATCAGGTGATGTATCTGCTCAGTTACAACAGCTTGGTTTTCCTCCATTATGTGGAGAGAAATAAAAGCTGGTACTGGAGACAGCTGTGCCCTGCTCACAGATACTGACAGCAAGAAAAGAGGTTGAATCCATTAAATAAATGCTGTGCTTGGTTATCCCCACAGACCACACATGCTGGGCTTTAATGTAAATGTGGCTGCCAGATGGCTGCCAGACATTACAATGGGCTTAATCACTGAAGACCCCACCACCCTGATCCAGCAGCTGTGTACACAGTTTGTGTTATGGTGGCTGAAACCAAACTGGTGTTTAGGAGCTCCTCTGTACCCAAGGTAGTGGGAGAGGAGCATTGTATGCTTCTTTCTGCCCAGCTTAAAGCTGCAGTGAAGCAGGAAGGCTTTAGGGAGGGCGACTTGAGTCTCATGGGTCCTTCCTGCTCTAAAACTTCAAGCTTGTCACGGACCAGCACAAAGCAGAAGGGATTTCTGGAGGTTTGTGGCTCAAAAGCAGTGTCAGTTTGCATCAGGCTGCTCAGGATTTTAGCCAGTCCAGTTCTGAATAGCTCTAAAGATGCTGATTCAACAGTCTATGAGCCTCTGTTCCAGTGGATGACTGTTCTCATAGTGCGTTTTTTCCCTATTATCTGACCATTATTTTCCCCTTTTTAGGACTTGTCCATTGTCTCATCCACTCGTTGTGTACCTCTGAGAAATCTGGCTTCTCTACAATCTTCTTGTTCCCTATGTAAGTTTTACATATGCATCCCTGAGGCATGCAGGTTTTCTTACATAAATTGGAAAGGACAGAAATGAGGTGCGGAGAAGCTGCAGCTTGTCCAGGAAACTTTAGCTCTGTATCAGGGCTTGAGGTCCTTTTGTGCTTGAGCTTTCCTATTGGGAATCTTAGACGAATTCCCTGACAACTCCTCACTGCCCAAGTCTCCCAAATAATTCAGTAGAAATCTCTCTTCCATCATTTGTCAGACTGTACAAACCCACTGAGATCCCTGCTTCCATGCAAAACCTGTATACCTGCACTAGCTCTGGAGTCCTTGTATCCTGTTCCTTATATCCTTTCCCCTTTGCATTAAAAATACATGAGGTTCTGCAGGACAAAAAGGTGAGTGTGAGCCAGCAATGTGCCTTTGTAGCATAGAAGGCTAAAGCAATTCTGATAACTGAGGTATCAGGAGTTTGTGGTTGGTGCTCCAGAAGTTGTTTGTTGTCCTCAACAGCAGTTCTAAAAGTGCCTCTGAAAGATGATGCACACATTTTGATCACAACAAAGTCCAAAATACAGCTTTTCACAAGATAGGAATAAGTTGGTTGGACCTCTTGGATAAACTGAAAAT
This sequence comes from Coracopsis vasa, assembly GCA_026283785.1. NCBI lineage: Eukaryota > Metazoa > Chordata > Aves > Psittaciformes > Psittacidae > Coracopsis > Coracopsis vasa. The sequence continues at coordinate 11,699 of JANHGB010064298.1, read as the reverse complement.
GAGAGTGGAAGTCCTGAGTCCTGGAGCTGGTCATGTGTGCTCCCCATTCCTCCTAGGCTTACTTTGGTATACTTCACCTGACCTTTACAGTATGTTTCTTGAGAAGATGCCTGACCTTTTCACATCTCATTAGCAGATTGGTTCAACTGTTGCCTGAATCCCACTTTTACCCTGCTCCAAACCCCTCTTCCGGTTCAGCATCTTGGAAACACTGTGCTTGCTCACCACAGCTCGGTGATGTACTGTAGCTCTCAGATAGGACTCCTTGCTGTCGGAATGCTGATACCCAGTGCCTGTTTTTACAAAGGGCTTGGCCTCTCTAGTCTTACTCCGGGCATCCTCACTTTAGGAAAGGGACAAGTGCCAGAGGAGAACTAGATTGCTCTTTTGAGCAAAGGTCACAGGCATATTTGGCAGGCATGATGCTTGCATGTTCCCATTCAGGGTTTCTCCTAGCAATGGCCCTAGGCTTTTGCAGACTTTGTTGCTTTGCAGAGCCCTTGATATTTCCAAACATGCAAAATATATGTAACAAGCCTTGCAGCCCTGTGGTAAACAGAGAAGGAGCTGCTCCCCCCGCTGATCTCATTCCTATTGCAGAGACAGTTTGATGTGACCATTAGAAATGAAGTAGTTCACTGTAGTTCAGCCCTGATAAGTTCTGAGCTGTTTAACTCTGCTATAGTATCCCTTATCCCTCCATGTTGTACCCCCCAGCAATCTGCAGGTTTTATTTAGCTCAAGTAATACTGAAGCTTTGTTTTAGTCTTTCCACCTGTATGTTTGAAAGCCAGTTAAAATTGGGTTTGAAAGCCAGTGTTTTGACTGTGCTTCTATTTCTGAGGGAAGTGAAATGGATCTGCTTTCTGTTTTAGTCCTTATGCCTTTTTCAAGCACCCTAGATGGTAACTTAATTGATGCTTTGAGCCTTTAAAACTAGGGTTTGGATATATCTACACTAATACAGAAATAGAAACAAACCAGATTTATAAGTAGACAGTTGAAAAACTACTCAACGTGGTTTTCTATGGGTTTTTAAATGTCCTGAAACATTCACAGAAGCAAATATTTGAGTAATTCCTCATTTTCTTATGTAGTTTCTTGGGTTGCTACACTTGATTTAAGCTAAGTTGGTTAACTTTATTGTATAGCCATGTCCTTTTTAGGATTGTAGGCTGTTGTCGAGTGGAATGGACCCAGAAGTTGGAATTGCTCACACACTGCAATTCTGTGGGTAGTGGAATTCTCCTCGGACTTTACCATCTCTGGCTATTATCAGTGCATGAGAATGCCTTAGGTTCAGCTGTGCTGAAGAAATGTAAATGCAGGAATCTGTAATGCCTTATATTGTGTTAAATAACACTTCCTTATTTCCTGTGTCTGACTTTGCAGTCCCTTCCTTAACCTCAGACTCACTTGCAGCAGCTGTGCAGTGTTGCTGTCAGTTAGAATAGCTGTTGTGCTCCACTTTGGGAAGCTGTCCCTCTGCAGGGAGAGTGCTTTCCAAAGCCTGCTTGTCTCAGTCAATACAAGTTCTCATGAGTATAGCATTCAGTCTAGTCTGTGGCTTGTAAATGTTACTAAGAAGCTCAGGATCATTTTGAGCACCAAATGCAAGATCAGACCTTCTTCAGTGCAATGTGATCTAAAATGCGGTGTCTAGAGATCTGGTGGATTGTCAGTGTGATGCCAGCTTCCTAAAATGCAGCTGGGTGTCTCTTCCAGCATTTACAGTGGGGTTTGCATTCCTCGGTAATCCCCACTTGCTCAGTTTGTAGCTCTGATTCAGAAAGTGGGATTTACAAAGCTCCGCCTCTACTCATCCGAGACCTTAGTGTACATGTCCAGATGCCGTAACTCCTAGTAACAGTAGGGAAGCAAACAAAAGATGATGGATCTTTTCTCAGTTTTCTTGCAGCTGGTACACTGTTGTGCCAAACTCGAGGAAAGATGCAAGGAGGGATTTGAATCATAGTGATAAGAACCTCATCTTCCTCCTTTTTATTCCTTCTGGTTCATACTGAAGCCAGTCCAAGGGTAAGGATTAAGAGCATGAGGTTTCTTCAATTCTCTAACCTCTGGTGGGTTCAGTAAATATGAAGTAATTGGTTGTAACTACTATAGCATTGGTGAGAAACAGGCTGCAGGCAGCATCTCTAACCTCAGCTCCTCCAGAGTTAAGCTGCTGTTGTTCCTGGTCTTGTGTTCACACCAAGGGATGCAGCTTGTATTCATCCCAGAAGTGTTGCAGAGTTTAATGTCTTCACAAAGTCTTTCACAAGACTTAAAGGGGTGATGGGGAGGAGCTGCTGCTGCTGTTCTTTTTCTGCCCTAGGGTAGGCTCTAGCTGAGGCTTTGAGATTGAGTGAACATGAGAAGTGACAGAGTGCTAATACATTAGACATTCATTTTGTACCATATTAGTAGCGCTTGTAGTGGATAAGTGAGATGTCATACCGTGTTATGTGCAATTATGAGTACACAATTGAACATCTCATCGAGGTAACATGGATGTGCTGAACAGGGACTGAAGTCTGTACCTTAAAACTATATCAAACTGGGCTGAAAAATTAAAGAAAGATGGAGAAAGGCATGAAGCTTACTTTTATCTTCCGAGTTTCCTGATACCTCTTTTGGCAAACTTAAATCATGTTGAATTTCTATAACAAAAAGTAGCAGAAAAGCATAATCAGTTCAGTGCTTTCTGGTTATACTTTGATGCTAAGGGGGAGAAAACAGGGAGGCCTCAGTACAAGAATGGCTTTATTAGGCATATTTATCAGCTTAAGTCTCTTGTCTCCCCAATTTTCAGAGTAACCTCAGCTGATGCAATCTACTCCCTGGGTTTATGAAATTGGTGAGGAAAGACCTAATGGAAAACACTGTTTTGATAACAGCTTTGTTGCTGTCTCTTCTGGTTTGTGTTCTGGATTCTGCTTGGTGTCTGCCTTGGGCACACAACTTCATTTCTGCGTGCTTTCATTTCTGTGTCCGTGAACTGACAGCAACAATAGGCTCACTGGAAGGCTGAGGCCAAAGCATGCTCCTCAAACAGAAGATGCCCTGGAAATTATTCCTGAAACCATCTTCTCATGCTTTCAAGCCTCATCTGAAACCAGGCAAAGGAGTGAAATTGCTGATGTTTAGGGGTGGAATGTCTTGTTCTCTTGCTTTCCTCAGTTCAAAGCTGTGTAAGGTACACAAAGCAGGCCAGAGATGCTTGCAGAGAAAGGGAGCATCTGATGGCCATAGGTGCTTCAGCCCCCAAGGAATCTGATATGTACTGACAAGGTCTCTGTGCAGATCTAATCCACACAGCTTGAAGTCACCAGCTCATTACTGAGAGGCTTAGTTGAGCTGTTGCTGTAAACAGAAGGCACCTGGACCATTTTACTGATACAAATGCCTGGATTAAAGGCTAAGGAATTTCACACATCAGTCTGTACAAACACTCTGTGAACCATTAAATAGGAAGATGCAGTTTTGATGCTTTGCTGTCTGTTCTCTGGTCTCCAGGGATGTAAACCCAGAATCTCCTACTTGCCCCTGATTTGAAAATGCACTGAGAAAAAGGAGAGTACATAGGCAAACTTCCTAATGGTGTTTCCAGTGGCAGAATTTGGCTGCTTGATTCTAGGAATGTACAAGTAAGACCTTTAGATTGCATGTGGCTGCTGGGTACTGCAGGATCAGTCTTTCATCTATCTCTAATAGAGAAATACTGAGTTTTCCCCAGGGAATACTGCATCATTGCTGCTGGGGCTATGTGTGAGACCCAGACTTGCACTGGATGGACCACTGCATGTGTGCCTATGTGCAGTGTGAAGACATTGTGCATTTAAACACACATCATGTGCACTGTTGCTGTGCTGGTAACAGCTATCCCAGAGATCATTTCCCTACTTCATCCAAGCCTGCCTGGGGAAGGATTGGTGCCCATGCTTCTGCAGCTGTTGATGGGTTTTGTTGGTATCACCAGCCAAATCCAGTCCTCTCCTGCATTCTTGCTTACTTGCTGCAAATCTAAAACTGAGAGGCTTTGCTTTGTGAAATGTGTTTTCTGCTCTCCTTGGGCCTTCCTAACTCATCTACAGTTTCAATTCCAAATGCCTCACGTCACCACTTGGAAACTCAGAAGCATGCAGGACTCTTCCCCTTTGCTTTCTGTTTCAACAGCCTCCTCAAACCTCAGCCCCACGCACATGTGGTTCCCATTAGAGAACCTCTGCAATGCTATGTGCATATGGATGGGGATAGGCTGCCCTCTTGATTTGAACACAGCCAGCCTGTTCCTGTGGGAGCTGACTGCTAGCTCACATGTTTCTTATTTGAGATGCTTTTGCTTCACAACCACATTCCTTAAATCAAAGGAAGGCGGAGGGGAGCGGGCTGCAGGCAGCATGTGCTGGGGGCCAGGTCTTGGTCACTTGGAGCACTCAAGCTCTCGGGAGAAGGTGACATTTGGCCTTTCTGTCTCTGCCAGCCAAGGAACACAGAAAGCAGATGTCCCAGAGCGCAGTCTTGGCTGAGTTAATTATCCTTAGGAGACTCGAGCCACCCCCATTCGTCCTCCCTTGTGCAAAGAATGCAGAAGAGCTGTCTGTAAGGAGACACCATTTCATGTTTGTTTTGGCTTAAAATGCTGTCAGCATAGGGCTAGTTGGGGCTGTTAGGGCTAGTGTGGTCTGGGGGTGGTGACCTCTTGGGTTCTCCTTACAGCTCTGGAATAAACCAACATAGCTATCCACTGTCTTTGTTTATCCACAGTGGGGACTGGGGAACAGAGTGAAAGGGGAGATAAAAGCCTTAATGTGCATGTGTCTGTCATCATTACTGAACAGTAATGATGGAGGGAATGTTTGGTTTCTTAATAGCTTAATTTTGAGGCCTGCTGAGCTTTAAATATTTTACTGTAGAACTAGTGCCTTTAGTGTTTTTAACTGACTTGAGTTTCCAAGTCATTAAACCATCCCAAAGTTTCACTCAGTGTAGTTCTCTGGCCATAAAAGTAGTTGTCAACCTCCTTTTTCAGCATGTGGAAGTCTAAACTTCCCTATTAAAAATGTTCAGATTTTGCTTATTATCACTGTAATGACCACTGGACAGTGTGTGTGGGGCAGGCTTTTGGTTTTCCATAAGGCAGCTCAGTGAACTTCCCTCAAGGCTGGAGCACAATCAAACTCCAACAGATGTGAAACGTCTTCAATTCCTGGCATGAAGGAGTGGTTCAAAGTTGCGACACAACAGACTGTCCTGGGCTGCTTGTTTCTTAACTCTCCAACAGATTATTCTTGTCTATATCTAATACAGACACACTGTTTTCAAATACTTGAGGGGAATGAATGTTTTTTAGCACAAGATGAAGCAAGTCAAATGTGCAGTTAAAGGAACACTCCAAGCCTGAATAATTCTCTGTTTACTCTCTTTGGGCTCATTTAAACTGTTTAAGACCTTCTCAGAAGGACCCCATTTTCACATAGTGGAATCGCACTGATGTGAAAGTAATGTGTTAAAAGTATCCCAAGAAGGACTCAAAATGAGACCACAACGATGGTTACACTTGAGAACTTGTCTGTAGGGGACTGTTCTCCTTTCAGACAAGATGTGATGTGCCTCGACAACAGTGGCCATTCACTGTTCCCATCACACTTGCACCCAGGGAACGCTTTGATATTAATGAACAAAAGCAGCTAGAGCACCTATCACAGGTGACATGGAAATCGTCCAGACAGTGCCATGAACTCTGTGTGGATATCACTGAAATTCCTGCTTTTGCTGTTGTATGGAAGAAGGTTTTCCTCAGCAGCTGATTTCTTTCCTGAGTTGTTTCCCTTTGGTGCTAGTACAGGATGTTTCAAGTTGCAGGAAAATTACAGGTTGCATTTGTGTAATGTCTATTCATTGGCCATCAGTGCTTGGAGTAGCCTGTTGCAAATGTCATCTTTGGTTAAAAAGCCAAAATAAGCTACAAAAAGTGTAGCTAAAGATTAAGCTTCACGGATGTTCTTGAAACTGAAGTGTCTCAAGACCTGTTTTGGATATTCATATCTTTAAATGAAGTTAGTATAGTCTGGGCCAAACATCGCTATGGATTTCTTGTATCTTTGATTCTCTGAATCTTTTCTAGGCTGTTCCTCCTAATTCCAGCAGTTAAGTGATATAGCACAAGTTGTTACTTTTTAAACAGTATAATCTATATTTAGCATTGCTCCCTAATTCAAACCTTGTTCCGAACCTAATGAAAGATTTAAATCTGGCAACTCTTTAGCTTTTAGCACATGAATTTGCTTATAAATAAAGATGTCAGCGAAACATTTATTTTCACTTTGATTCTGCTTGTATATCTATGTATATTTGATGCTGGTATATATGTGCACTTGTGCATATACATATACTTATTGGATGGCCATGACAATAAACTGAGCTTCCCAATCTGAGTGTAAAAGCATGGGTGATCATGTTAAGGATTCAGACATTCATTCATACTACTTTGAATGGATCATAATATGTGGTGAGGCCAGATCCACAGTCCCAATCTGCTCAGCACTTGCTGCATTGCACAGGCGATGGCTCCCTCCCTCTACATCTATTTCAAAAGGCTGACTCTTACAATATACATCCAAAATCAGGAGGCTTTTAATGTTGAAATGGTTCTAGGAAATACTTTGACACCTTTGCATGAGAAAGATGCAGGATATTCCATGTTATTTTGTTTAAAATATGTTATGGCCTGTTATTGAGAGGGGCAAAAACTCCCTTTGTGGGCCCTGGCTCAGTCTGTGACCTTCCCCTAGTATATCTGTGCTCATGCTGTTCGGGTACTGTCTGTTTCGGTGTCCTAGCTGTGGTATTGTTTGAAATGCTTGTTGCTCTGTTTCTTGGATACTTAAAACATCAGTTAGGGATGGAAAACAATAATCTTTGTCCTTTCTCTGCAGGGTGTTGGGTGAGTTATTGTCCTCTGAACAATAGAGCGAACACTTAAACGTGTTACAATGGTCTCTTCGCCCCAAATACAGAACATGGCGTTGCCTGTGATGTGTCAGCAAGCCTGCTGCTGTGCACGGTTATTTCTCTCAGGCCCGTGGCCAATGCTTTCAAAATGCTGCTGTTGCAATAAGCTTAGTGTGCCTGCTCCGCAGGGAAAACAAAGCAGGCTCCTGAAGCCATGAGATGCAGGCTGAGGAAGGCCTGAGTAAAGCTGAGCGAAGCAGTTCCCAAATTGCTCTTTGCATCGTCAATTGCTGTACACAGGATGTGGAAGGGAAAGAGGTGTTTTGGGGTAAGAACTGTGGAGCCTGCATACATGTGGCATTACTGAGCGAGGCTCTTGGATCCCACTTGTGGGAAAACCATCTATTGTCTGCTGGAGCCAGTCCTTAGGCATTAGTCTGGGTAGGATCTGCCCTCATGTGGAAAGAGATGGGAGCCGGTTGCGCACTAGGAGCAAGCTTTCACAGACCTGGCCAACACATGGAGGTGGTTGCTGCTGTCAGGGGCTGTCCATAAGCAGACAAGCTCCTTTAGTACTCATAGGAATGAAACTTAAACTGAAAGGGATAATAACTGGTAAAAACACTATGAGAAAAAGCTTATTTCTCAGCTACACAAACACAAGAGAATTTCAAAGGGCTTTTATTTTTCAGTGAATAATAAAGCATTTAAATTAACCTAGAAGGCACTTGGATATGTTTTCTAATTTTCTCTTTTCTGAGGCATATATTGTAAATTCCAGCACATCCCTAAAGCTTAAAATAAATAGAGGGTCCTGTTTAGAACCCTGCAGACCTTAGACTTCTTTCTGATTTTGTGACCTTCATTAAAGATCTAATAAGGACTAAAGGGACATGTATGGGCATTTATAGTCAGACATGTCTTGGGAAAGTATGCAATGTGTGTGACAATCTGGTTATTGGTTCAATGGGGAATCAGCTCCTAATTATCTCTGATTGCATCTACCTTTGAAAAACAAATCATTGGATGTCTCCCTCATCTTACTTCCATTTAGAAGGTTATTTTATAGGCAGAGGGCTCTTTCTCAAACCCAGAGCATGTTTGCTGGGGGTAACAAGAACCAGACCAAGGTGAGAGCTCTCCTAAAACCAGTCTGTCCATAAACCCAGTCTGTCCAAGCCAGACAGGAATAAGAACGATGCTTGTTATACTCCCACAAAGTGATTACTAATCATGATGAAAGCTTTTAATGTAAAATTACACTTTAAAACGTAGAACACCACAAAACCTCAGTGCTCTGCGGGCACAGGGCTTTGAAAGCGCTGCAAATGTGATGGGAATGCTCACTTCTGAGGTGCTTAAATTAAACTTATTGATCAGCCATGTAGCGAGTGTCAGCGTGTTAATGAAGGCAGCCTGCAGCAAAGTGGGCTGTAGAAGAAAGCAGGCACTCATCCTAGGCAGAATGTATAATTGTATTTGGCAGATGGAGCTTTGAGACTAGTGAATCCAGGGCTAAACTACACCAGTTTTCCCTTTAAAGAAAGCAGCTAATGTGGCTGCAAAGCTTTCACTCTCACCAACTTATGCAGAGATCCCTGGAGTAGAGGACAACTAAATCCTTTGCAGGATTCCACCTAAGTGGTTTATATACGTGTGTGCACATAGTAGTGATAACCTCCATAGAAGTGCTTGGCAAGTATTGATTACATATTAGAAGCTTAGGAGCTGAAGGGTGGTCATGTTAACTCAGATCTGATTGGAAGCAGGAGCAGACTGTATCTTCTATAACAAAATTAGTCATGAAGAAGCAGAAAAAGCTGAGGAACTGTCGTGTTAAATGTAATTGTTCATCCCCCCATGAACCTTCATTGTTTAAATACAAGTATAGGAGCAAATCAGCCTATGTAAGCAGAGCTGCTTATGCTCTTGCTGGTAATCTTGCTATGTAATCACAGCATTGTGTGTTCAGTCACACATGTGACTTCCTAGTGCTGCCAGCTCTCCTACTGTTCATCAGGTTCATAGTCCAAGAGCAAGATAGGTCATCTCACTTCATTCCACGGAGGGGGAAGTGGGTTTAGGCTTCCTTCTTGCACAGCAAAACTTAAGAACAACCCAACTGTACTCTGAAGATTCATACACAGCAGACGTCGTGTTTGTGCCCAGAAATCCCTGTGGAAACTTGGCTGGAAAACGTATTTGGTGTTACAGGGATACCTGTCCTAAATGCCTTTAATTTTCCATACCTCTCATCCTTTGGGTCAGTTTTAACTGAGTGTGTGCTCTCGAATTGGAGATGGGCAAAGCGAAGGATCAGTCCTTGATTTCAGTCAGTTTTAGCCGGGATGCAGTATAGAAAGAAACTGAGTTTCACAATGACTAAAGCAGTGCTGGTTAACCACCATGCGCCCTGTCTTCTGGTTCAGGTTTTAGGGAGGTAATGTGCTTTTTTGGTGTTCGTGGAGAACATTTCAAAGGCTTTGCTTCCCTCTAGTGTTTCAGATTGGCAATTTCTCCCTTTTTCTCTCAATTTTAAATCCTGACAAACCATTTTTGACAAGTTCCGGGTTTTTTTTATGTTGCTATTCAAAGACACTTCACTGGCCTACTTGTATCATGCTTTTCTTAATCTTAACACTCTTGTTCCCAGCCTGGGCTCTTATTTCCAGTGCTGAAATGCGTGCAATGAACATCATCCTAGGTAAGGGAAAGGGACTCCAAGCCTTATCAGACTGACATAGGAATAAACCCATGGGCTCTGAAGGCCTTCTGGGTGGAAATACTGCTTATGAATTAAGGTAATGAAAGGTGAAGGCAAAACCAAGAAAGTTATGTGAAATTTTGAGTGCATAGAGGAGGTGGGTGCGACTTCAGTATTGACAGCTCTGGAGTGTGAAGCCATCTGTTCTTCATGCTTAAATATTAGTGTGAAACTGCCTGCCTGTGTATCTATAGATGTCCCCTTTAATCAGCTGCAATCTGTTCAGGAAGCTAAGCTGTTGGGTTTTCTGTGAAGCAAATGAGGAAGGATCCAGCAAACCCTACACTAGCAACACTTGTCAGTGCAGAGCTGCATGGTTAATCCCGGCCTCTGACCACTGTCTTGCAGCTTCCTGCTCTGTTTGGCTGTCCAAGGCTCAGACTGAATTCAAGAGAGTGGCTGAAGAGAACGTGACTTTGCCCTGTCACCACCGCCTGGGGCTCCTGGAGCAAGGCAGCCTGGACATTGAGTGGCTGCTGCACATCTCCGAAACAGTACAGAAAGCGGTAGGTTCAGCATCTGCTGGGAAAATCATCTTGTTTCTGCATTGACATCAATAGCAGCCATTGATTTAAAGTGATTTCTGTGATGATCTTTGCAGGTTGCTCTGATGAAGTAGTGCTGGAAAATACAGCAGGTTTGAGAGAGATTTATAGCATATGAAAGCTGTTTGATATTCATATACGTTGCATTGTGTCACAATCAAGTTTGTTTTAACACTGCTTTATAATCACTTATCATTGGATAAACTTCAGGATCACCCTTCAGGTTTTCATGTATGACCTTGGAATTTAAGGCTGTTTTTCAAACCTTGCTTCCAGGAAAAAACATACTAGTTTAATACTTACAGAATTAGGTCTGCAGTAACTTAAATTAGCTAGCCAAAAGCAGACAAGACTAAAGCCTGTTTTTATATGTTGTGACATGCGCTGACATCTATTTTGACACCAGTAGGACTGCTCCAATATAAATCTCTACCATAAATGCAGTTTATATATCAATCTCAGACTTGAAATGCAGCTTTGCTTTTCCAGCCTGCCACAGGCTTCCTATGTGACCCTTAGCAATGGTTCTTCACTATGCAGAACCTTAGTCTGCAGCTCATGGACATGCACTGGTTTGTTGTCCATGTGAATGTAAGATTACAAGTGGTTGTATATGTGACATATAGACACAACAGTGACTGTCTCTGTTCCTCAGGTGATCACTTACTCTGGGGGCCGTGTTTATGATGACCTGAATGAGGAACAGAAAGGGCGCGTTTCCTTCACATCCAACTTCCTTGCTGGAGATGCATCCTTACAAATCATATCCCTGCAGTCCAGCGATGCGGGGAAGTACATCTGTAAGGTTAAGAATGCTGGGCAGTACGAATGGGCTCGCATCACCCTGAAGGTTGTAGGTAAGCACATTTCATTGCTCTTCCAAGGAAGAAAAATTGCTAGCCTCATGTCCTGGGGAGAGATTTATTTCAGCAGGGTATAAATACACAAAGATGTGTCATGATCAGGTTCCGTGGTCCAGCTCCATGTCTGCCTTTGCATTTTTTGGCAAAGGACCCAGGAAGAGCCTAAAGAACTGTTTTGAGGCAAGTGTAATTGCCTTCAAAATCATATGAACTGTTCTTACCGAATTATCTCCACGATCTCATCTGCTGACCATCTATGATCAAGCTGATATTCTAGCTTAGCTGGTGATACAGATCTCCTGCTGAAGACTCTAGGTTCATGTCCCAGGACCCCAAACTGATCCAAGTCAGTGGAAGTGACAAATAAGCTGCTGGGGTTAGCATTTCCTGTGGAAGAAGTGCTGTGGCCTGCCAAATGCTGTGGGGAGAAGGAAGAAATGGAGAAGTAGGGGGAGGGAAAGGATATTCTCTAAATAGTACCTAGAATAGAAGCACAATGATATAGCTCCACTGATGCAAGAATCCATGAGGCAAACTGCCCCAGAGTATTACAAGGTGTCATTTCCATGTCTG